>VDFB02100886.1:0-48150 GCA_007258455.2 Sequoia sempervirens | reverse complement strand
GGAAAGACAACATTGTAGTAGATTGGTTAAGCAAAAACTTTCCAATAATAACCATGCAAGCTCCATAACCTGCAAATCCTCCTCCTATAGGCCTCAATTATTTTCAAAAAATTAATGTTTATTTCAATTCTATCCAAAGACATGGACAATTGCAAATATTAAGACTTGGCAAAAATGAAAGGTATAATCACTATTTATAATTTGTTGGTTGATAGTTAGTAGATCTCAGTTGCATCACACCACCACATGTGGTAGGAAATCAAGGACAATTTTCTATATTATAAATTAACATAGATCTATCATACCTAAGACTTATTGATCTTGTAAAAAGACCAAAATTTGAGTGGAGAATTTTAGTTCAAGAAAGATTTTTAGATCAATTGTATAAATTTATTAAATATGCAGGACCTCCATCACTGCATCCAGATGAATAATTTTCATCAGACTTAGTAGTGACAACTATAATTCATTGAAAACTTGGTTGGGAATCTTACTTCATAATCAATCTCAAGTGAAATGGTGATGATATAGACTGAAACTTGTAACATCATTTTCAAATCACTTCTTTATGGAGAGTCATCGATGTTGAAGATCTATTTGACAAAGCTCGCCAAGAACAATGGTGGGACCAACAAAATATTAATCTGATTTTGGAATCTTCATCACCTAGAAGTAATGATGAATATCATGTTTATAGTGATTAATAAAGTTGTAAAGTTATAATATGTGATTGGACAAACAATGTTGGCCAATATGGTATAATATTCTTCCACTCACATTAACCGGTGTATCTGGTAGTCTAAGAAAGATTTGGTAGTCATTGAATCTATAGGCCATCTAGGATCTAAAAAACAACCTCAAGGAAGCCATTTGGGCATCCAATCCTTAGAGTTTCTAAGCAATCGTATGCTCTTCTCTTGCGCTTTTTGCAAATTGGAGAATCAAAAAATTGCTTATAAAGTCTTGTAATATCTAAATCCTTGTAACATTTGTTTCAGTAATATTAGAAGTTGTAGTCATTCATCCTATAGCCTTAGTTTCTATTTCCTTCCATCAATTGTTTCCTATTATCTTAAAAAATGCAAATGGAGTCAAGGTGCAACTAGCAATATATCTAGGGAAAATAATTTTGATGGATATTATAACTTAGTGCATTGCCATGAAAAATGGGGCATGCTCTTGTCAAGTAATAAGATTGCTTCATGAGTGGTAGTGTATAATTGGATTGGTCTTATGTCACTATTCCTCTAAATTTAGAAAATTTTGAGCCATGTAGAGAAAAGATGTTTCATATAATTAATGATGCTAAGAAAATAACAAATGAAGCTCCTTAATTAAAGTATGGACTTGACCATTTTGTAGGCTATTGTAAGGCAAAGGAGAACTCTTTTGACCTTATTACCTACCCTCAAACATTAAGTTCCATGCTATATAATTTATGGACTTTTTTTTTTCATGGGGTATAATTTTAAGATGGTTCAAGTGCATGGTTTGTACTTATATATTTAGATCACAAAATGTTTAGGTTCTCTTTCAGGCTTAGAGTGAAAGTGCAAAGTTGTTGGTGGAACTCTAAAAAATTTCTAGGCCTTGGTTTTTCCCTATTTTTTGAGCTTTTGAATGACATTCATATTCTAGGGCTTGCTACAACCTTGCTTAGGGTTTCTTTTATACCAAAGAAAAAAACCTCTCTAAAACCCTAGTATCCAAAATTTCCTTGCGCTTTTGATCTAATATCATGTTGATCCCTTGTTGCTAGTTGTTGGTCGTTTAAGTAACAACTTATGTCTTTTATCCCCTGTATTGACTGGCCCTATCGACCTAAGATCATCGGTTAAAGAATCACCTTTAATATTCAACCAAAGTGTTTATTAGAAGTCCAAAATTTGAGTTTCCTTGTTATTTTATGTTCCTTTCATTACCTAAGCATGTCCCCTTCTTTAAAATCAACTTTTCCGTATGTGCTAAATGGATTCGCTTAAGCCTTACGAACTTGGCCCACCTTAGACACGTGTCACCCCTATGGTTCATCGCATACTGCCTTTGCATCACATTCTCAATCCTTTAGCACATGCTAAATTATGTTGGGTAATCTTGATAAAGGTGGGACATGTGTTAACATTGTATTGCCGCGCGTTGCCTCAATGCATCACATTCTCATGAAAAAAAGTGCATAAAGAAATTGCACTGGGCTAGGGTTAGTAACAAGAGGACATGTGGTGGAATTTCATTGCAGCATGATGCTTCTTTGTATTGCAATTTTATATAGGTAAGCACACAGTGAAAATGCGCAAGCTGATGGATCATTATCCTTCAAATACATGGTAGGTTCTCATTACATCATGTTCTATCTTTCGAGAGTATTTTTCATTCACAGAGCCCAAAAGCCATAGTGCACTGAGTGTATTACGTCACAATTTGGACAGGTGTCAAGAAGGGGCTGCATCACATGACATTAATACATGACAGTTTAATATCCTCAGTGCAAAGCAAAAATGTGATGAGAATAGGCCACTAAGATCGTGACACTTGGTATCCTGTTGCATTGCATAGGCTCAATGTATCACATTTTGGGTCTTCAGTGCATAACCAAAATGCGTTCCATTCTTAAAGTTAAGGTGAGGATGCATGTCACTCTTGCATTGTAGTGCAAATAGTACTTCACATCGCATTTTTATAAAATCTTTTGCAAATGGAAAATGTGATGTAAAGACGTGCGATTACTGTCGATCTAGTTTTAAAGCATTTGTATCAATAGTCAAAATTTAAAATGGAACGACTAGCCAACGATTGATCTGTTTCATACGTGGAAGTCATCATGTTGCAATTAAGGCATATTGACTGGATTTCCAAGGTGAATAAACATTGAATTATTTTATTTTTCATCACAATTGCATCTATACTCAAGCTGTTTAGCGAACGGAGCTCACATAAGGAAATAATCAAGCAAAGAAAACTAGGGTTTCATCCAAATTACTAGGTAAGTGGCTTATTTTGTTTGAAATTGAAAAATTTACCAAAAACTGTTGAAAGAATTATATTGAAAAGGGTTTATATGGTTGTTAAGGTTATTTGTTTGTATTTTTGATAGAAGATATAAAACCCTAGAATTTTTAGGAACCATTATATAAACCTTAGTCATACATAAACTCTAAAAATGAATGAAACAAGCGCAAAATCTAAGGGCCTCAAGAGATTCATGGAGGAGGACCTTATGAAGCAACTCGTTGGTTCACTAAAATAGGGAAAACATGCATGGTGGTAGTCATAGACAGACTACAAGATTTAGTTGCACAAATCGGGGATGTTATCATCCTAATGCATGGATGGACTTTACTTGAGTATGCATATAAAAGAAGTCAAATTCCAAGGCTAGCTTCAAATCTATAGACTTCAGATTTGGGAAAGTTGGTGGTCCCCAATGTGTTTGTCAATGTGAACCTAGTAAAAGCATTGACAAGCTATTATGATCCTAATAGCAAAATGATCAAAAGTAAGAAGGGATCACCTTTTCTTGAAATTTCAAGGGGACAGATCATTGAGATATTTGGCTTAAACCCTTCAACAAGTGTTATAATTGATTTTGGCTCATTGCATAGAGAATATATGAAAAAGATAAGAAAAATTATAGGGTATTGTGGTTCCCAAAGCACAAAAGAAGGGACACTGATAAGAAGCATGCGATATATACTCTGAAGGAGGTGGAACCCTTTAGTTATGATGAGTTTGAAGACTATTTTTCCAATACTTATTTTTCCTTGTGCGAGGTCCTTAGAAATGACTATGAATTGATAATTCCTATCTTTATGATGATGTTGGTACTAGACATTCAATATAGGGGTGTAAACAAAAGTTTTGATTTTGTTGCATTTATTCCAAAAGGCATCCACAAATAATTGACAACCTTAAAGGACCCCAAAGTTTGTCTATATTTAAAGTGGTATTCTATGTTGTTGCATATGATTAATATGTCCAACAGAGAAAACACATGGAAAAGTTTTTATAATTGAGAACACGTGATGAAAAAGGTAGAAAATTGCATGTACAGTTATGGACACACATTTGGGATCAACATTGCAATAACTCAAGTTTCCTAACTTTTGAAAATGTTCTTGCATTAAGTATATTAAATAATCTAGGTTGTAAGCTAGAGAGAAGAATTTCTATCAACATTATAAAATTGCTTAGGCCACAATAGTATGATCTTGAGAAGGAGATTAATCATAACTGGGGTGACTCATACTTGAATTCCAACTCCACAAATTTTAGAGTTTATGGAACCCCAGTGCAACCCTATTGCTTGTCAATTTATGTATCCAATAGATTATTTTTCATGGAAATAATGTGGCAACTTGATGTGTGAGATAAGGATAACTTTAGATTAATGAAGAAGGGATCATTCACCCCTGGTTATATGAAGTTTTCCCACTTTGTTGTCACTGTGAAAGAAGGCTTAGAAAAGTTTGTGATTGACTTGAATAATCTTGGAATGAGGGTGAACCCTGCAAGAAATTGTGACCCTAAGGGGTTTATGAGAAAAGAAAGGGTTAAAAGAGGAAGGTCACCCTATTTTCATCATTTCTATGTATCTCATGTTGTAATCAAGAATATGAAGACTAATGATGATGTGAAGCATAGAAAATGGGATCAAGGACTTTCATAATGCAGACTGAAGAAAAAAGAGTGTAGGTGAATCCTACATATGTTAGTCTGTTGGCTCAATACACCAATCCTTTCGAAAAGGTGGAGAGAAAGTTGGTTGCCTACAAGGATGGATCTTTCTTGAATATTATAAAGTCAACAAAGGAGGAAGCTAGAATAATGGAAGTTGAACAACCAGTTCAATAGCAATCATTTTTATTAAAATCATTAGCCCCCGCTACCTCCATCCAACCAATGCAAGTTCATGATCAACCTTTGGTTGAATATTCGAAGCAACTAGAGGACATAGATACAATGTAAGAGGAATATGTTGAGTCCATTAAGAAGAAGAGAATATGCTTGAGAATAGGAAAGTTATAGAGTTTTATGATGAGAAAAACATTCTATATGATGTGAGATACAAAGCTTGTCATGAATTTATGGATGGCGATACTTTTGTGCAATCAAAAGAATTCAAGGAATTTATCATAAATTTAAAGAAAATGAGTTAAAGGAGAATATTGAGAAGGCCAAACAAGGCATTGATCCATCACAACATGAAGAAATTACTCAAAAGATAATCCAAGAGATGGAATGTGACACATCCAATATCACTCTTGTTGAAGGGATAAGGATGGTGAAAGAAAGTCGTATTCTCCTATTGCTTGGTTGGGATTTAACTTCTACAATTGCTCTTGATACAATAAGAAACCAGGATGATGAAGCTTTTACCTTAAAGGAGCAAGTGGATGATGTTATTTTTAGGTATGATTTTAGTCCAAACATGCATACTCTAACCATTTGGGCAATTGACCCCACTACTAATAAGCCAAGGGTGATCAAGTTAGTGGGGGATATTACTAGAAATGTAATTATTAAAAGGGATTCTGATACTTTTTCCAAACATGCAGTGAAATTAGTGGTGCATACTATAATGCGTAGCGCAGATACTGTTGAGAGGGGAGAAGAAAAGTTTGATGCCTTATATAAGAAGTTTGTAAAATTGCAAGATGGGTACAATAAGTTAGTTGCAAGACTACCACCTCCACAACTTTTTGTTCACCAAATGGAAGCTCCTGCATCCTCATCCGAGCAATTTTTATCTCAAGATAAAGTTTGAAGGAAGAGCTGAGGCAGAGTAAGGATACAAAGATTGAAGGAAGAACTGAGGCAGAGTAAGGAGAATAAAAGGAAAGCAAAGGAGGAGACAAATAGAATTACAATTGATATAATTGATGACCTAGGCCATACACTCGTTTGTGTGTTGCAAAAGATTAAAGGAGCATGTATAGCATTTGATGGGCTAAATAAAGCATATACAAAACACCAAGAGGTTCAAAAGGTTTTCAATAGGTGCTAAGAAAAGGGAGCCTTAGGGCCCTAATGCTATAAAAGAAATGATGAAAGTGATAGAGTCAGACACAAAATCCCCAAAGAATTTTCTTCAAGTTCTAGAAAAAAATGAATTATTAGGGGATATATCTGCCTTTCAAACAAAATTAGATATTCAATTCAAAGAAAAAATGAAAATGTTTGAAGGTATGGAGAAGGGTATAATGCCAAAAATTATGAGTGAAGAAGGATTGATCAAGCCTTTGGATAAATGGAAAGCTGAATTTATTGGTATTATTCCCCCATTGTCTATTTTTATAATCAAAGATGGTAAACTTGAATTGGCACTCCTAAATAATTCTATTGATGACTTGTTCAAATTGGACACTAATTTAGATAGTTTTGCAAGAGGATCACAAATGCTAGGTACCATGCACATAACAACAAAGTGCAGAAGCTTCTAGCTTTCAGTTGGCCATCTAAGGATGAATACAACACATGGCTTGAAAAATATGTGGAATAAGCCATTTTCCTTCTTTCAATGTTTCTTTGTAAGTGGTGGGACCTCTTTTATCTTTTGTTGCATTGCTAGCATTTCTCAAGCTTTTTTGAAAGATAAAGAAGGTAGAGAAAGGTGCATCATGTATAAGTACAACCACCTTCTTCGAGCACATTTTTGAATCAATGAGATTCTACTACAATTGCACATGCAACCACTTTTGTCTAAGTTAGTGAAGAATATTTTCTTCCTCATGAGGCAGTTGAACTTGTATCTTGTTATGAATAGAATTGTCAAATGTAAATGTGACACTTGTCGAAAGGCCTGAAGCTTGTTTGCTCCCTTGTCTCTATAAAAGGGAATTCAGGGCCTTTTGCAAATGATCTTGGAGAAATTTTGTATGCAGAACATTTTTGTAATAGATTTAGTGCTTTCTAGTCTAGGTTTTCTAAGAATTGAATGTGATATAGATGTAAATCTTGTATGACAATGCTAGTTTCAAAATTGAATATACTACCAATTTCAAAGCTAAATTGTCTCCTGAATTGTAATCCTTATTTCATTTATGAATAAAATCTGATCAAGTATCAGTTTGTTCATCTCTGTAAGATTTCTTATGGTTGAATGCCTTATATATAACTTTCTCTCAAGTAGTGAATTAAATATGCTTTATGAGAAATGTTGAATGCTTTGAGTGTTTACAAGGATTCGTAAGTAGAATTGATTATGAACTTTGTAAGGTAGCAATACAATACATTGTTGCAAAGCCTGATTGAAGCTACCTGTCAAACATTATTATGCAAGTTTTTAATTATATTTGTCTTCACTCAGTTGCCTAGGTTTTAAAGCACCAATCTATTGAATGTGTTTAAATGCAGCTCCATGGTCAATTAATTTCAAAATGAATTCCCTTACAACAAAAATTTATTGCATAATTTTATTTTCATGTTAGGTGATCCCACAATAGTGGTTTACAATTTTTGGCCAAACTGGACACTAAAATATTTTTTTCTAACTAAATCATCACTTTCGGGCACCTATAGTGGCTAAACCACAAGGAATTTCAAGATGATGCAAACTAGAGTTTCATGAAATTTTGTTTGTAGATTCTAATTTTGTTTTTCAAAATTTTTGGAACCAGACTACACTTCTTTTTCTATCTCCCTCGAAAACTAGTTTTTCTCCATGAAACAACATTTTTAAAAAGTGACTCTCACCGTCTAACACATAACCTTTTTTCCATGAAGGATAAAATTCTAATTCTTTCGAATTTAGATTTGTAACTCCAATATCTAGTGCTTCCACTTGGTTAGATAGTATTTTATTTAATATTTTTTCTTTAATCAAGTTTCAAAGTGAAACCAATTACAATTCAAACGTAGTGTGACCGTATAACACGTAATTTTTTTTGTATGTATCGAAATTCAATTTTTTTTTGTTGCATCGAGGACTTCAACATCTAGCACACTCATATTTTTCAAATTTTCTTTTTGATAATATTCTATTTTTCCACATGTGCATAATAGAGAGTTTGATTTTTTGTGAAAAACCTACATTCACAAGAAATAAAAAATAAATATAATAATCGAATTTAATTTAATTGAAATTATACTTTTTTTGGAAGCTTATAATAAGGACAACATACTTACAAAAACTAAAATTTAAATGAATTCTTTTGATCCCCCAAAAGGTATATCAAAAGTGGTTTTTTATCGACATTTTGGTAGGTGTAAAGAAGACTTTGTTATAGGTATGGTTTAAAACTAGCGGGGTTCTATCCAAAGGGTCTTGGTCTAAGGTGGTTTGATCAAACCCTCTTCAATTGGAATCCTTTAAATGGAACTTTTCAAGCTTTAAATCATTATATTTTCTAAAAATATGTGATTCCAACAAAAAATAGGATCTCCTAGAAAGTGTAAACCACTATTGTGGCAACACCTTAAAGCATTGAATACTTAGAAAGCTCAAGGATCTAGCCCATTATATGTGTTTATTTGTAATTCTTGACTAATATGTGAGAACATATCTGCTTAAATCAATATTTGAAGATAATGGCAATGGAACTTAAGAAATATTGTATAGGATTACCCTCTTAGGTTCTAGAGAGCCTAAAGTGCAAAGGAATAGATATTCTTATCTTTTCCAGTTTGTTAGCCAACCCCTTAAGGTAAGTAATCATATAAATTAGCTATTGCTTAGGTTGTCTTGAGATTTGGTTCATAAAATTAAAACACCAACAATCATGTCACACTTTTATAAAGAAAAAAACCAACATTAATCCAACTTTTAAACCCGAATAAAGAAAAAATGGCATATATGTTTTCAATTTTGAAATTATGTAAATTAATCAAAATGTGTATTTTTTAGTATATTTTATGTTTGTATTTTTTGAACAACTTAAAAATTTATTTGAATGTAGTTTTTTATAAATTGAAACTATAATTTAGTTGCAGATAAAATGTTGAAAATAAAGTTGCATGAGATGTCGCTCTTTATATAGTAATTTTTTCCCTTCAATTTCTTTGTGTGAATTTATAACTTGAAAATTTAGTGCATGGATTTAATTTCTTCCAAATTTGATAAATATATTTTTTAAATAAATATTAAAATGTGTGTATTAAAACATAGTTGTTTCCATTTGACGTCAACTTTCATATTAACTTTAAAACACAAAAAAATTATACCATCTTGATATAGAATCTTTTATCTAGTGCATCATATTTTTAAATTATTTTGAATAAGTTTTAATATTTTCCTTAACATGATAATCAACCTAATATTTTGGTGGTGATAAACTACTTTTAGTAAAAATTAAAATAAAATATAAATAATAATTAAACTATAAAAAAATATATATTTTTGAAAACTACACTTATGGATCTTTAAAAGGGTACTTTTATATTTAAAAAATGTTGTTTGTTGGAGTAGTAGTTGTTGTAACATCAAGTTTTTTAAATAATTGTTTTCTTTTGGTAAATTGGCCTCAAAGTGGTGCTACATATGTGATTAGCCAACAATTTTAATTGGAAAAATTGTAGACCTATCTAATTTAGCTAGAATGAAGCTAACTATATTAATTTTTATTTAGAAATACTTAAATTCACTTGTGTTCATAGGTTGTCAGAAAGTGTGACACAATTTGGTACTTATACCCCTTAACATTTTTGTGTACAAGCAACATTATAAATATGACCTACTTATTTTAGGTATTAATATTGCTCTTAAGAATGGTATTAAATAGTCCTTCATAATGTGTAAAATATGAGGGACCAAAAAATTGCTAAGCTTTAAAAATTCTTCAACACATGCTTACATTATGGCTTGTACACATTTTTCATAATATGTGCATATTATAACACACATTCTAGTTAGAATTTTGACGAATTAAATGTCAGCCTAAGGCTTGGAACAAATTGGAATTTACCAATACCAAGGTTTGGCCATTTAATTTAGATGCCAAAAAATTGTTTTAAAAAAGACACCAAAATATAAATTCTCAATGTACTCCCCAATATGTTGACACATTTTAGATAAAATTCTAAAAAACCACAACAACAACATAAAACTCTATCTTAGCTTTTAAGCCATGGTATTTTTAAAAAATCAATAAATTAAGATCTTGATCTCTAATTAGTTTTAGTAGTGCCTTAATTTTTTTCCAAGAAGAAATTTATTTTGTAATGTCCCCTATCTTGAATTGCCCTAGAATCTTCCTATTGATCACAAATTACCACAAATTCTAGGGTTAGGGTTTCATTTTGTTAAATAGATATCTCTTTTAGCGATGTAATCTTGGACTGCAATCCTGCATTCACTACCTAAACAATATTCCCAAACATGCATATATACATTTGATAACATTAATCCATGGTAACACATTTATAGAGTATCAACAATGCAACCTATTGTGAACTAGGAGGAGGGACATGGTGGGTCAACCTTAGACATATGCCTACCTAAGAGGTTGAATAACATGACACTCCCTGTTGGTGACTTGTACTTGCCTTCCCCATCCATGCCCTTGCCTCGGCAAACACTCACCCTCTTGTGGAATGGCGAAGCTTATAAGTGGTCTTGGCACTTTCACCTCTCCTTGGCCAATCCTTTCCATCTAGTTTTGAGTGGACTATAAGTGGTATTTCCACCCCTCCATGGCTCATCACTTGTGTAGGATTGGGCGGACTGTAAGTGAATTGCACTGTCATTCAAGCCATCTTCCCCAAGAGGTTTACAAATAGTTTCAAACACTCGAGTAGTAATATACAAAAATAGATATAGACACTTCATTACTTATCAATGCAAAGTATATACATATATTCTAGATCACAAGAATTTATTCCTTAAATATTCTTATTAATGTATAAGAAATATGCATACACATACATAAACAATGAGTTGCAAACAAGAATAGCAATATGTAGTGATGCACTGGTATGATTCTCTTTTGATTCCTAGCCTATATGCTTCTTCTCCTTAATTGATCCATCTGATCTTAACACCCAGAAGATATTGTTAGTGTGAATCAAATAAATAAGAATATATTCTTCCATGTACTTATATTAAGGCATCATAATTACTTATAAAACTCAATAATTGTTGCAAGCATCATTATTGCATAATCGATTTAATTCACATATCTAAAAATATATATCTATAACCTCTATTAATTAGTCTAACCACCAATGCAACAATTGGTATTTGAGCCGAGGTCATGGGTTCAAACCCCTTGCTTGTGCTGGGGGGATTATTGCAAGATGGTGTGTCCCTTGGTCTCCTTGGTGCATCGCGACACTTGGGTCTGTGACATGGCTTAACTGCCTCCCGTGGATCTTCTATAAATCTAGCGATTGTATTGGGCATTAACAAGTCAATCGTTTGGTTCAACAAAAATCACCAATGCAACAAGGACCCTAGGCAATAATACAAAAGAACAAGTTTATTTCCTTTCGTTGAAATCTAAAGGTATGATGGGAATGTTGTGAGTATCAAGATCCAATCCTTCATTCCAAATTATTTTTACATTTGTGTAAACAAATTAGATGTTTGGATAAAGAATGTTTCACTTTGTGTAAATATTAAAATAGGGTTTGAGGCAAGTTTGTTTCTAATGAGGAGTTTATAGTGTTTTGGTCAAGTATCTATTGCTCCTATACTTAAGTATAAATTTATGTGATTGAAAAAATAAAGGGATGTAAAATATTTTGGTGTTAAATTTATAACTTACCTTATTATCCAATTCCATATTCCATCTTGTAGTCCAATTGGAGGCTATCATCTTTCCTCTATGTTAGGTACTAAGTATCTAGGAAGTGTATTTGATTTATTGAATCATACCAATTTACCTCAAGGTTGAATGGCGAAGAATGATCTCCAAATGTTTTTGAAAAGGAAAAAATAGGTTTTACAGGGACCTGAAACCACAAAGTTTAAACATGCAAAGATAGAGCAAAAAAAGTCCAAACAGACAGATAGCTGTCCCAAAAAGGAAACGACAGCAAAAAAAAGACAACAGGGTCCTAAAAAGGACTGCCAAAAAGCCAGAGACGACCACAACAACACTACTCCAAGATGTTCATTAGCTCCTCGACTTCCTTTTCAACTTCACTCATATCCTATAATCCCTACTTTAGGACTTGAACCGTATGTGGAGAAGCAAGGGCCTTCCTCTTCATGTTAGCCCGGGTGCGAGTCAAAATTCCTTCAACAACAGCTTTGCTACAACCTCTGTCCGCATCCAAGTCCACAACCAGCAAGCCCTTTTAATTTTTTTCCAACTTTTCCACCATAGCGTTAATGATGATGGCGTTGTGCTTGGAAATTTTATGATTGTGCGCCACAGTGGCCCCGATATTTTGGCCAGTCTTGGACATATTGCTCTCCAACCTAGTCAATCTTGCCTCTTGCAACTGTTGTCTTTTCTCCGTTATGGGGGTGTCCTGTTCGTCATTCTCATTACGGCTCCAGCTAACCTTCTGCTCTAACTCCATGACTCTATTGCTGAGATTTCTATTACGACCACTCAAATCACAAACTTCCTTCTGGGTCCACTTAAGAACAGTGAAAAGGCCTTCAACACTTTTTTTCACCACACTCATAATGTCCTCATGCCTAAAGTTATTCAAGGCAGAATTAAATTCGTCCTAATTTGGGGATCTTTTAGGGGCATTTTCAAATCTTCCAGACACAGGGGCATTAGGGGCCGACTCTTTACTGGCCAAAGGTTTTTCAGAATGAATTTCCAGAGAATTCCCAGAGTACGAGACCAATTTCGTAACTGAAGTTCCTTTAAACCCAGAGACCCAACTCGGGGTAGGGCAACCAGGTGAAGGCTAGGGATTAAGACAAGACAGCGGAGCAGAACCTGGGGTAGGGCAACCAGGTGAAGGCTAGGGATTAGGACAAGAAGGCGGAGCAGAACCCACAAGGACATTTCGACAAGAAAGGGACTGGGGAACAATGGTTTTAGTACCAACAAAAGCAAAAGCAAGAGGGGCTAGAGGATCATTCTCCCTACTACTTTCTATATCCTCATTGTCCAAATCCCCAACAACAACATTTTTAGGCAGAGCAGGTAAATTTTGGAAATGCTCAAAGATGAGCCTGACAAGACTAGGGTGAATAATAGAAATCCGCCTAGGGTTTCTTTCAACTTCGTCAAGGCAATTCTTCAAAGAACAAAATAAATAAAAAGGAAAAGAGATACAAACCTTGTGACGAAAGTGGTTCAAAATGACAAAGTGATAACCATAAGCCCTTGTGAAGCGCCCATCAACCGTGATGTACTCCATAATGACTCAAAACTTTCCTCCAGATTGATTTAATGGACTCCACATTAAAGTAGTTATTGGCAACCTTAACCAGCTTAGCCTTCTCCTTATCTTTCTTTGGAAATCTGATTGCCACTTCATCAGAGAACCGACGGTCCCAATAAAATTTCACACCCTTAGTTGAAAGACCAGTAATCTTACCAATGATTTGCTCATTTAGCTTAACACTCTTATCAAACAACACAATCTCACCATTTTTCCAATTTTTGGCGAAATAGTCTAGCACCTTCTCATCAGTTCTATGGAGCTTTTCCAAAAATGGAACTAAACCCCCCTTTTCAATTTTTTCCCAAGCTTTAACATTCTTTCTGTGCTCTTGAAAGCAACTCGGTTCAACACGTTTTCTCTCTCCCCCCATCTTCAAAGCTTCGCTATACCAAACCCTACAATTGCTCTGGGTCCCGTTTAAGCATATTTTCCCAGACACCCAGAAAGCATTTCAAAAACTCTTTTTGAAAAGGAAAATGACGTTGGTCCCATCAAATCTAATGAGATCGACGTACTTAATCTTTATTTGCTTCATCATGGCGAAGACAAACTTCTCTTCCATGTATAGAATCATAATAAATTAGAGCTTTAACCTCAAAATGGAGGTAATCATTCTTGCTCCACGTGTTTTCCCCACCCTTCTTGACCCCTTCATTGGCAAAGTAATCTGCCACCTTATTGGCTTCTCTGTAGGCGTGTGAAACTTTCACTTTGTCGAATTTACTTAATAAGGAAATTGTATCTTCGATCCACTTTTTGATGGTCCATGAAGGGGGGGATAGCCCAAGAATATAGCCTATTATGTTCTTAGAATCACCCTCCAACCAAAGACATTTCATATTCATATTGAAAGCTAGGTTAACCGCATGATAAGCCCCAATGGCTTCCGCAACATGATTAGTTTGGGTGCCAATGTCCACAACAAAAGCCACAATAAAAGCCCCTGAATTGTCCCTTAAAACACACCCACTGCCAGATTTTCCAGGGTTGCCTTTGGCAGCACCATCAAAATTGGCTTTCACCCAACCCAAAGGCGGCAAAGTCCAGCTAGCATTCTCCCTCCCACTAAAGGCCGGTGTGGGGACTTTTAAAGCAGCGAATTTCAAATTCCACTTTTCAGCAGTAGCAATATCAAAGGGAGACCAAGAAGCTTTATCAACCATTTTTCTAGGGATTAAAGGTAAATTTTCCTTTATAGCCCTAAAAATTTTGTCATACAAGTCCTCTGACTTCTCTTTTTCCCTAAACAATATGTTGTTCCTTTCCTTCCAAATACTCCATGAAACAAAAGGTAGAAGAAAAGACCAGAGCCTGAATGATCTCCAAATGTTAAATATAGAAGTGAATACACCAATTTGTAGGTTCCATGTGTTGCCATTGTTTCCAATTAAATCATAATATTAAAGTAGCATAAGAATGAAATAGTTGTAGATGAAGTATCGCAAGGTTAATTTAAATGAAGCAAGGGTTCACTAAGTTTGAAGTCTTATTCGTCTAAATAAATTGAACCATTCAAAGCTAACATGGCTTTGCTGATTTGGCATTGCACTTTTTCAACTGCTGACACCATGTTGATTTGGCACATATGTTGACAAGGAGACAAGCAAGCAACTAAAGCAAGCAAACAAGTAGGTGAAGTAGACAAGAAAACACGTCAACCACATAACCAAGTAGCTCAAACATACAAGAAAATTGCTCAAGTATGCAAGTAGGTAGCTCAAGTACTCAAGCAACCAGCTCAAGTAGACAAGTAGCTCAAGCATGCAAGCAACCAACTCAAGCAAGTAGGTAAGTAGGTCAAACATACTAGGAAAGCAGGTAGCTCAAGAACTCAAGTAACCAACTCAAGTATACAAGAAAGTAGATCAAGCATACAAGAGACTGACTCATGTAGACAAACAAGTAGCTCAAGCATGCAAGCAACTAGCTCAAGCAAGTAGGAAAGTAGCTCAACCATACTAGCTAAAGTAGGAAAACAAGTAGCTCATTCAAGCAAGCAACCAACCAACTCAAGCATACCGACAAGTAGCTCAAGCAAGTAGATAACTAGCTCAAGCGCACAACCACGTAGCTCAAGAAAACAACCAACCAACATAAGCAACTTGACAAACAACATTTTAACATTTTCATAGTTTTTAAGCATAAGGTAATTATAAGAACACATCTTGTTGAAGATACACAAAGTAACATATATGTGATACATAAAGTATGAATGTGAGGCATGAATATTGTAATACATCGAGTATACTCAAGAAGCATGAAGCATATATGTGAATAATACATGAAGTATATACATGAGTACATGAATACATGTAAGTCGTAAAGTATACACTTAAACATGTAAGTCGCACAAATACACATGAGTCCATGCCAATCACAAAGCATGTAGTTTGCAAGCATACACTTGAATGCCGCAAAGTATTCACACACAAATAAGCTACATGGTATGCACACATAAATAAGTCACATGTATACACTTGAATACACTCAAATATACATAAGCCACAATAACGTCAGGCATCTGGGGAGCCCTGTATAGAGAATTGCATTCACTAGAGCCCTGAACTCTATTCTGTCCAGTATGGGAGGTGATTATATATACAGTACGGGGCCTCGGGCCCTAGATATATGGATACGGATACGGATACAGGGATTGCCATAGAATATAGAGATACAGGGGAGAGGGAGTGGGGTTGGGCAGTCACTAGAGCCCATCTATATATGACTAGAGGCGGGGGTTGGGCAGTCCACTAGAGATCATTCTATCTGGGGTGGTTGGGCCGATGACCTAACCCCTCACCCAATTCTTGGGCTTGGGGGTGGTTGTTTCGCCCTTGTCCTCGTCCGGGTAACCTAACCCAACCCATCCTCCCCTACCCTACCTATGGATCTATCTGGCTATATGCCCATTCCCTCTCTTTTCGGAAAGGCCCCTACTATGGGAGTAGAAGACTATATAGAGTCAATTCGAGGAAAGGAAAAGAAATGGGGAGTTGGAGAGTATATGGAGCCTATATCTCTATCTGGAGGGGAGTTAAGGGGAACCCCCGGGACTCTGCCTCTCTTAGCATAGCTTCACCTCACGTCGGAGGTTCACTGGTTCGTCTCTCCGAACCGAACCGGTGATGCCCTATATCCTCTATATATATATAGAACTCGCCACAACTGAACCTAAGTCGACCCGAGCGAGGAAAGGATGTGATTTCTAATGGGGCGCCCTATCGGCTATATCTTTCCGGTGTTTGGCTAGAAAAGTTATATAGATAGGGGGGCCATCTGGGCTGTGTCCATAGTCCATTGTCCGGTAACCGAACGGGTGGGCTGGTATCGATGTCCAATGTCAGATAGATAGAGAGATAGGGCCCCCAGGTATACACTTGAATACACTCAAATACACATAAGCCACAAGGTATACATTTGAATACACTCAAATACACATAAGCCACAAGGTATACACTTGAATACACATAATCCACAAAGTATACACTTGAATACGCATAAGCCACAAGGTATACACTTGCATACACATAAGCCACAAAGTATACACTTGAATACACATAAGTCACAAGGTATACACTTAAATAAACTTGAATACACATACATAGGAAGCATGAAGCATACACGTAATACATGAAGCATATACAAGATAACAGGAAAGATGCTGTGATACCATTGGAATGTCCCCTAGATCCCGAATTACCCTAGAATTTACCTATTGATCACAAATTGCCACAAATTAGGGTTAAGGTTTCATTTTGTTAAATAAGTATCTTTTAAAGATGTGATCTTGGATTGGGATCCTACATTCACCACCTAAACAATATTCCCAAACATGCATATATACATTTTTTAGCATTAATCCATGGCAAAATATTTATAGACTATCAACAATGCAATGTATTGTGAACTAGGAGGAGTTACATGGTTGGTCCACCCTAACCATATGCCAACCTAAGATGTTGTATACTACAACATTCCCTATTGGTGACCTATACCTTCTTTCCCCAACCATTTCGTTGCCTCAACAAACACTCACCCTCTTGTTGAATGATGGAGATTATAGGCAGTCTTAGCACTTTCACCCCTCCATGGCTCATCCTTTCCATCTAGTTTCGAGCGGACTATAATTGTTATTTCCACCCCTCCATAGTTCATCACTTGTCTAGGATTGGGTGGACTGTAAGTGAACTACACTGTCATCTCAAACCATCTTCCCCAAGAGGTTAACAAACAATTTCAAACACTCAAGTAGTAATATACAAAAATAGATATGAAAACTTCATTACTTATCAATGCAAAGAATATACATATATTCTATATCACAAGAAGTTATTCATTAAATATTATTATTAATATATAAGCAATATGCACACACATGTAAATAACTAGCGCTTGCACCTCAATGAGGTGCAATGGTTACGCCGATAGCAAGATATACTATGACAATATATTGAAGGATGGGGAAAAAAGCCCAAAAAATGTTAATTGCTTTTCATAAGACTAACTATTTAGGAAAATACAAAGTGTTTAAAAATAATATATTTTTATTAATTATTTATGTAGAAACCAAATTCTCTTTATCACAATGGATGTAATTAATGTTTCTTTTCAAGTATGTCACTCAAGCTTAATCTTTATCACAACATATTTGGTAAGATATGGGATGCTAGTTGAGTTATTTGTACACACACAATCACAAAGATGTTCAAAGATGGATAAACAATCAAATCCAAGTGACTAGTGGCTGCATAAAGACATACATAGATGAATGATATAAAAATAAAGCAAATACATAAAAGTGTTTCCATATAAATAAGAACTAAACTCATATAAATAAATACATATAAAAATAAATACAATACAAAAATAAAAAACCCACCTTCATTTAAAATTATACCATTTAATAATATAAACATTTATTAAAATGTTTCTCTCAAACATACATACAAATTTCAGCATTAAAAAATAATATTACCTTTAACCTATTTCATTATTTTATCTGTGCAATAGGCGCCATTTTTGATTGACTATCAATAGAAATTAATGATAACATCTTATATTCTTCTCATTAAAATACATAATGTCAAAATCAATTTGTCCGCACCTATCGACATGACAATCAACAACTCTACTTGTGAAAAGCGTTCCTTAACTAATGTTGTTCCTCTGGAGAAATGAGGAGGAACCACCTGCATATATCTAAGATTAACTCCTCCACAACACAAATTAATGACAATTAAGCCACTGGCCAAACAACCATTTGGATAAAATTAGTTTTTTTGATGAATAAAAAAGTCGAGAATTAAATTTGTAATTTTTTTTTTATCAACCTATCCAATCACACTCCCGATTCACTGTCGAAATGACAAGAATTTACACAGTTAATTCCAAATGCATTTTTTCTCATCTTAATGGGACTCCAAAAGGTAGAAGAGTATTAAGGAAGCCAAGCTGCATTTCCTAAAACACTTCAACTCAAATTTGCAAGCACCTGCCTCTGATGTTTGCTGACATTTTTAATAAAGAAAGCAAGTTAAAAGCAAAGCTTATTAAAGACACAGTAAAAAGAAAAAATATTTAAGAAGGAAAAAAAATGTTTAAGAATGAGTAAATAGACCATGTTTATTAAAGCATGTAAAGCCAATATAATTTCTTTCAGTTGAAAGAACCAGAACATACCATCTGTTCAAACCATAGGTAGATACCATCCATCTTGAGACCATATCTTCCTGATAAGGGTCAGCCATCCATGAGACCTACATTGTCATAACAGAGGTTAGCTTTTCATGGGAAAGTAAATAAACACATTGTACTATCATATATTTATAGGACACAACATCTGTTTTGCACCTTGCAACAATTTATTCAAAAAGGTCATCATCGCAGATTATAAAGAGGTAGTGAAGCACATGGTTGAATGCATGGCTTTAATGCTCTTTCTCTTGATAACTACAATGATATACATCCTCCTACTAGGTGGTAGAGCTTGCAAAAAGCTCCTCTTTCATAATATATACTCTACTAAAATGCCCTGTTGAACTGAGATTCTCCCAGCCTTTGTATCTACAAAAGTATGGAAATAAGTTTACAGATGCTTCTACGCGAGGAAAAAAGTGGGTTATGAAACAAATGAGTAGTGGATTAAGGAATTTTCCCAAAAAATTATCTGTAGATGTTGACAAATCAACTCTCTTTAGGTAGAGACTACCCCATGGTCAGATTTGAGTTGCAAACACCATCAAATATTCATTCACCTACCGATAATGCCCATGCACTATTCCCTATATAAATGTACGGGAAAAATGCTCGACACAAAAAAATTACCATATCAAAACAAAATGCTTTCATGCAAGGACTCGAGACGCTTTTCCCCTCAATAGCTGTTCCAAGAATGAAATTTTGTCAGGACTCAGACAAGCATGCCATTTAAATAAAACCCTCACAACCCAATAAAAATATCATAAACAATACATGAACATTTATTTAAAAAATTGTACATGATTTGCACAAGATTTACAAGTTTGACCATAAACGAATTCTGGTTAATAGTAGAAAATATTTACAGATACTATTTCATTATTTAGTCCCTGCAAAAAGTTGAGACAGTTTATTTTCTAACAAATAAATCATGCCACATTTCAATAGACTTTATTGATGGGCACTACATTACATTACATTATACAGTCTTCCCACCCAAAATGCTCCACGGAGCCTGCAAACCCTAAAAGCGGCCCTGCATAGTCAATCACTTTAACCAAAAAGAGCATAATAGTTCTTTCCACCAACCCTGTCTTGCAACCTAAATTTACTAAGTACCACATATTACAAAAGACGGTAACCAAAGAGAGGTTTTATTCCATTGGTATAATCTCCAACAATGCCATGGGTTATTACCCTTCTTTTCCTATAACCCTACTAACAATTCTGAAAATGTATACATCTAAGCTATTATTTCATCATAAAACATTAGTGTTAGCTGCTAGGAGAAAGCCCTAGTAAGTCCATTTGTTAGGCAAAATAATATCAGAGCTAGGCAGTTGGGCTTTTACTAAATTTCTAGACACATTAACGGTAAATAAAAAATCAAAAAAAAAAAGGCCGCCATGAACATAGAATTAAAATTTTGAGAAGGAATTTATTAGAAGAAACCCTTACCGTTGGTGACAACACAAGTTAATCTAACAGAAAAGCTGATGCCAATCATAAACAGAGCCAAGAGAAAAAGATTTTACGGGTGACTATGCGAGTAATAGTATAGAGGAAACACTGCTGCAACAAAGAATTCACAAAAAATGAGAATTTGAAAGAACTATTAGCTTATACAATGGATTATAAAGAAATAGCTGACTTACCGATGAAGGAGAAAATGATCAGGAATATGTATAATCCAAGACTGGCCGGAGTGGAGACAAAGAAGTGAGCAACAGGGTGAACAAAGACAATTATGGTGGCCACAACAATGGTGATCAACAACTGCAGGCTGAAAATTGTGTAAATTTTTCTTATGAAGCCCAAGAAGGGGCATTCAATTAGTGCACCTCCCTCTTTTTATACTTTTTTCACTTTTGGATTGGTGTGCGTATTAAATGTATCTCTGTCAATGTTGCAGTTAATAAGCATGGCACCCCCCCGCTCACCCCCATACTTCTGTCCACCTTCCCACATGAATGAAGTATCTTTAATTTTTGGCAGCGGAAAACTTAAACCGGCAATGGAAAACCAGACATCAAATGAATTCGGTGGGTTTTACCCACCCAGAATAGCCTATCGGCGAATTAGTTGCAAAAGAATAACAATATGTGGTGATGAAATGGCATGATTCTCTTTTGATTCCTAGCCTATATGTTTCTTTTCCTTATCGATCCATCTATTCTTAACACCCAAAAGATATCATTAGTGTGAATCAAATAAATAAGAATATTTTTTTCCATACTTATGAACATAAGGCATCAGAATTAATTATAAAACTCAATAATTGCTGCAAGCATCATTATTGCATAATCGATATAATTCACATATTTGAACACACACACACACACACACACACACACACATATATCTTTGTTTGCATGTTTCCTTGCTTCCTATATTGATTCCTGATTATATCTCTAAGTGTTGAACCCTTAATTACTCTAATAACTACTTCTTTAAGAATTACTAACTACATCCTACTGATTGCTACTTGTATATATATTAATATATGTGTTTGAATGTAGATTTGTTGGTGTATATCTGACTTATCCTCCTTATCCATTTTTTAAACCATACTCTCATTCAATTGTATATCTCCATCACCTTCTTTGAAGGCATGCAACTTATTTTAAGAGAGATGCCTTTTCAAAATGGTCCTACCTACTAAGAGATCACTACACCTTTTGACTAATCACTACCTTTTCGTTTTATCGTTGATATTTAATTATTGCTTGATTGCTACATTTCATTAGTTTATGATAGAATAGGTGCTTTCTTATTTTTTTTAATGTAACAAGCTCGGTATTCTACTAAGAAAATTTCCAATGTTTTCACCTCAAGTGAATAAATCATGAAGCGATAACATAGCAATACAAAAAAATATTTCCATCATGTAGATTACATGCACATTTGAAACAACACTATTTCCAATCTTCCATTGCATTCCATTGTAATTTCACAAATATTTCCATCACATAGATTTCATATTGAATAAAATCAAGTTTATCCTTCAAGATTACATCCTTCATATAAATGGGTACATGATATATACATAGCTCTTCTGAGCTTCTTCTACCAATAGATATTAAAATTGGTCCTGATGTCACCACAATGGTGCATACCTTCTAGATGTCCTTGTTCTCTGGTGCACACACTCTAATTGCCCCTAATGCTGGTGCAAACATCCACAAACCTTGTCTGCCATCTAATGAGGAGAAGCATCACTCAAGTGCTTTTCTGCCAATCACAAACTCAAATACGGTTCCCCATATATCTGCCACATATGATAAGATGGCCCTACCCTATGACAAATGGATTGGTTGGTAAACCCCATAAAAATAGCCTATTTGAGCTTAGTGTTGTGTTCTACAAACACAAACCTAGTCATACAGTCGTTTCCCTTACAAGTATGAAAATCCTAAACTAGAATACATAAAAGGAACATAGTGAATTGACAATGTAAACAGTGGCTACTTACACTACTTTGGCCAAAGTATTCTCACCCAATACTTTGAGTGATAGTCTTCCTATTCACATACACTTATATAGCTCAGTTTGGATTATGACCGTTCATATACTATGCTTAGGTAATCTCCTTCCATAGGTAATCCCTAACCTTAGAAATAACCTAAATTCCCCTTTTCCCAAAACACTATTGTATCTCTACCAATAAGCTTAAACACTAGTTACCCCTTCAATAGATATTTCCATCCTAGGTATAACATATGAGCTTTTCTAGTCTACAAATTAACTTTGCATAGACAAGCTATTTACTTCAAAAGACAACCTAGTCCCAAGTATTAATTATAATCTAGAGTATAGCTACATAAGCTTCATTTAATCATAGATTAAATAACTAACTCCATTTAGTAAAATATCACATAATTATTGATACTCATTAAGAATATGTCCACATCAACGAATAGCCTCAATCGAAGAATAATCATAATAGATGATTCCATTCGAGAGTGTATTCTCCTTTAATAAAAAGAGTTATTCAAAGAGTAGAATCTTGTCAACATTGTGACTTCATGACAAGAATATAAAGCAACTAACCAAGTAGCAACTTTAACTCAATAGGTAATCCCACCTATGTATCCAAACATATAGTATCTCATAAACTCAAGTGATCTTTTAAATCACATAGGTGAGTTTTAACCATAATATATCTTATTCCTAGGATAAAGTCATCAACCAATGACTAGTCCAATTATATAGGCTAATCTAACCCTATATGTTCCAATCAAGACCAATGTACATCCCATCTAAGGAAGTTATTCTTAACCTGTTGGTTCGAATGGGTAATCAGGGAAATGTTCCAACCAAGTAGGAAAATCTTAACCTAGGTTTCAATATACTTCTCAACCCAAATGGATTACTCTCAACCTAGGGTTTTATCCAATAGCAGAGTATGATCAAGTGATCATATACGTACAGATTACCAATGACTCGTCCTATCATTTATTCCAAACTTTTGATGTACAACTAAACCTTATCATTCCTAAGGTTTCCTAACATCAAAGCCAATAGTGTCAGGTCACTTCGTGACATTGATATGTTTACATTATGAATAGTCCTTAAGCTATTCTTGTTTAATCATATCTAGTATATTTATATTTATGACAAACGATCCCTCCTATTATGGAGCAATTGCAATCACTTTCATAGAAAAGCATAAAATAAATTCGTTTTCCTTTCCAAAGAAAATGCTATGATTCATTAATGCAAGTATTCTCAAGCAGCACCAATCAAATCATACAAATCTCATTCTTTCATAAATAAAGGCAAATAAGAGAAGACTAGATCCTCATGCCTATAATACACTTAATCCAATTGAATGACTCGACACACAACCTTCCAATAACAACTTTCTAGCTTCACTTATCCCTCTCAAAGAAATACTTCTCTATGACTCCTTTCTCAAGATAACAATATGCACTCACAAAGTAATTCACAGCTCTCACACAAATACTCTTAGCTCTCAGAATTTATAGCTCTCAAAATAATTGTAGTAGAATAAGTTTGTAGAGAAGTGCATCCCAAATGAGAGAACATTCCCCTCTATTTATACAAAAAATTGAGACATTACAATCTACATAAAAGGCATGCCAATTGACAACTCACTTCATGCAAGTTGACTCAGTATATACAATTTAAAGGTGGTTGAAATTTGAGTGGAAACTCATCATATTATGTTATAGATCAACTCATTTAGTTGACAGTAGCTAAAGACTAATTCAAAGGTGCACATGCCCAAATGATGATAGTTGAATTGCAACCTAAATAGACTTCTATAGATTTAAAGAGTTTCAATATGTTGGCATCAAGTATTATCAAACTCCCTTATCTCTTGGCATGGTTTCTCTTATTGAAGCAGTCCTTTGTTTAGAGGCAACACCTATACCATGTCGACTTGGTCATAGTTTTATTGAGCAACATGTCACATCCCTAACTATCGACATCCTTGTTGGACAATATAGGTGGAGTTGAATAAAAAAATAAGATGATGAAAGAGGTGATCGAAGGTGGGGAGAAAATATTTATGAGGAATGGAACCCCTACCATTCTCCTCAATCATTCATGTGAAGGAATAGTCTAAGACGAAAATATGATGGGCATAAAAGAGAGTATGGTGTGGATTAAAGGAAATGGGTGTTTGTGCCATTAATAAGCATGACAACCCTATCCATGGGCGAGGAAATTATGCAGGGTGTGGAAAAAGAGGTTTTTTGAAGTCTTAAAACCCTTGCAACCCCTTCAATTTGGACTCATGCATTATCTTTGATAGGAAGCTTTTCCTTTGGAGAAAAAAATGTATGGAGGAATGCAGAAAATCAGGCAGGGAAAAGAAAAATAGAGGGAATGTAGAGAAAATGGTGTGACAAGTTACAGACGAAGAAAGGCAGAGAATGGTTCAAGGAGAGAAAGCATAATCACATGGGAGTGCAAAAGAGTGCTAGAGAATGGACAAGAAGAAATCATGAGCAAGAGTCAAGTGGAGATTGAAGGTGAACGATAGCTAGGAGAAGTTGTCGGTAGTGTCTGAGTGTTGGACGTGATTAGTATGGAGACAATTTGGGTGCCATATTACCCTCAAAACATGAGAAGTAGAGGAGGGGAATAGAGTAGGAGGGAGTCCAAGAGAAGAGGAGATGGTACGCAAAGGGTAGGATATGCACCCAATCGACCTGTTGTAAAGGCCTTGAAAACATTTGAGCAAAAGCAATTGGCAGATGTAAAGGAGACAAAAAGAAAGAACCAGACATTCTTTTCCCACATCAACCCTACCTAAGGCACAATGAGAGTTTGGAACGGGGTCTGGATACTCAGCTAAGTATAAACATTTTCCCAATAGAATTGGATCTAGAATATCTACTTTTCTAGTTGTTTTATATTGTTGCTATCACTTAAATATTTTTAACACAACTTCCTCAAGATGTTGCAACCTAGGGTAGAAATGTTGTCTATTGTTACCACATAAATCAAACCCATGCTACTTGCAAATTACCTCTAAGCAACTTAGCTCCCATACCCTCTACCCCTTCTAAACTTAATTTAACCATCCTTCTGTAATTGGGGAGAAGATTATCATGTTGTAACATAGGTCCAAAAATATATAAAATGATTATGCACATGGAAAATTAATCAATACATTACAGGGATTGACATCATAATTTGGATGGTTCTGGTTTTGGTCTCATTGTTGCAAGAACTTCCATTTGGCATTTTCTTTATGATATATTATGGCATGATTAGTTTTTTTATATTCATATAGAAAGAAATTGGGACTCAACCTATATTCAAAAATATGATGAAAAATCTGATTGAAATCCCACTATATTACACATATTTTACACCTAAATCCTTGTGGTTTATGTTGTCTTATATGTAAATGGTAATCAATTTTGTGGGGCTTAGTTGATGGCCTTATATACCAAAAAAAACTTACAGTATGGGTATGAACCAAATTCCCTTCATCTTGTTATAATTGGTGTGGTAGTCTACGATCAACTAGATGTTAAAATGTAACCTTTCCCCAACATGCATGAATTCATAAATTTATTAGATGTTTGGAATCAAGGAAGAAATTTTACTTAGATAATCCTTTTATTAATAATTTCATCATAGTCATTTATAAAGGTTGTGAGTGCAAATTTCACCAATGTTTAATCATAAGAGTTTAGGTTTATAGAAGATTGTGATAAAAATCTATTAAAAGCAAGTAGGTTATGATTATTTATGAATATCACTATTAAGCTAGCACATGTTGATCTTCATTGTATAAACAATATTTTTAATACTTTTATTGGGTTCATTAGTAGAGATTGGCTATAGTTATCATAAAATGATAAACATTTATATGTCAATGATGATTATAATGAATAAAGATTTATTGAGAGACTAATATAGAATGCTATGGTTGTGATTCAAGTTTAGTGTTCATGTTTATTCTAGGTTTCATAGTATTTTGAAAGTGAGAGATTGATTATTCATCCTTGGAGAACTCTAAACCATCTTTGAACTTTAAATTCATAAATATTGATAATTTATCAAGTAAAACTTGTAAATTTATACACCTACTGAGATCATGACAATGGCATAAAATTGACCTCACCTTTATCTTGGATACATGTATTTAGCACTTATGCCCTCGTTTTGGTATTCCACGTGTTTAAAGATAATGAATGACTCCAATAAAGGACATGGTCTATAATTAATCGACAGATGTTAATGAACTAAGTATTAAATAATGTTAATGTGAGGGTGACTTAGTGGGTGCCTCTATTAGGTTATGAACATGGGTGAAACTATGGTCAAAGCATATGGATATCGATCGATTAGGATTTGGTAACATGCAAATTTCCCAAACTTTTGTAGCTGAAATCCTTTCAAATCGATAAAAAGGGAAGGGTGGTCAGGATGGTTATCAAATTAAGCTTATTATCTAGACCATTCCATCCTTATATGCTTATAGGATAATCCTTTAAGACTAAATTATTTTATTTGCAAAGGGTTTGGTCTTCTAACTATACAAAAAGGGAATGTGACTTATATTCTTACCTTAATATTTTACATTCAAAATGAGGTGAATTAAAAATATAATTGTATAGACCTCTTCATATATTATGAATTAGGAACATAATTACTTAATTTGTGTTTTGGACTATGTTTGCCTAAGAATGTAAGTGATGATGGCTTATTTTAATGGCACTAGAACTACCTTGTACTAAACCTATTTAATGTTGCAAGTTGATACTCTTGGTAACCCATTTTGGCTTGGGAATATAGACTTCTATATGACTACAAGATATCCATGGACCCCTTGGGTATAAGAACCTAAAAATTGAATCTATCATGTGAATCTTAAATGGAAGTGCTTTCTTATGGGATTGTGGAAACCAAGGTAATTCAAGTTAAGTAATAAACTAAGCCCCTAGGTTAATAAGACAAACCTTTGGGCGGTGATTCCACAATAGTGGTTTACAATTTTTGGCCAAACTGGACACTGAAATGATTTTTTTTAACTAAATCTTAACTTTTAGGCACCTATAGTGGCTAAACCGTAAGGAATTTGAAGATGATGCAAACTAGAGTTTCGTGAAATTTTTCCTATAGATTCTAAATATATTTTGTTTCAAACTTTTTGGAATCAAATTGCACTTCTTTTTCCATCTCCCTCGAAAACTAGTTTTTTTCAGAAAACAACATTTTTAAAAAGTGATGCTCACCGTATAACGTATAATTTTTTTTTCATGAAAGATAAAATTCTAATTCTTTCGAATTTAGATTTGTAACTCTGATATCTAATGCTTCCACTTGGTTAGATAGTTTTTTATTGAATATTTTTTCTTTAATCATGTTTCTAATTCAAACCAATTATAATTCAGACATAGCACGACTGTATAACACAACTCTTTTTGTATGTATTGAAATTCAATTTTTTTCTCTTTGTTGGATCAAGGACTTCAATAACTGATGCACTAATATTTTTATTTTTTTTATTTTAACAATCTTGTATTTTTCCACATGTGTAGAAGAAAGAGCTTAATTTTCGGTGAAAAACCTACATTCACGAGAAATAAAAAATAAATATAATAATAAAATTAAATTTATTTAAAATTATACTTTTTGGTAAGCTTATAATAAGGACTATATTCTTGCAATTTTTTTTTTAAATCAATTCATTTGATCCCCCAAAATGTAAATCAAAATTGGTTTTTTATCTGCATTTTGATAGGTGTAAAGGAGACTCTGTTAGAGGTATAGTTTAAAACTAGTGGGATTCTATCCAAGGGGGTTTGATTTAAGGTAGTTTGACGAAACCATCTTCAATTGAAATTCTTTAAATGAAACCTTTTAAGGCTTAAATCATTATATTTTCTAAAAATATGCGATTTTAACAAAAATCAGTTCCTCCCAGAAATTGTAAACCAGCTTTGTGGGATCACCCTGGGATGTCCAAGTTGATTTACAAATAATGAAGGTGGTGAAGTCTAAGTAAGGATCTTGATGTCATTTGGTGGAAGTGTTATAGCTATACTGACTAAATTGGGAATTGTGTTGGAATTCTCAACTTCTTGTTAACCACTATTAAATGTTAAGGAATCTTGAAAGGACCAATGTTGGAGTAGGATCTAGAAATTAATAAAACCATGGGTTATGGGAAACCTGTGTGTAGGCATCCTTTGAGAGAGTTTGTAGGAGAACTACATGTCACTTTGACCTATTTGGAAGCAGGAACGTAGGCGATCCTTGGGCGAAGGATTCCCTTGTGACTTCAAGTCTGTAGGGGGAGGGATTAGGGGGGAAACTCTAAGGGTTGGGTTTGTCCTGATTGGTTTGACCTTCTCTCATTAGTAGGCCTCAGGTTGAGGCAGAATGGGTACCAGATCGGTATGAATGAGTTAATGAAATCTAGTACTGTGTATTTGACACATAATATGCTTTTGTTAGTAAGTGAAAACTGACTACCTTACAATTAGTAATTGAATATATGTATAAGTTTGGCAAAGTCCATCTTGTGTTGGTTCCATATGACTTTGTGTTATGAAGATTGACTTCATATTTAGAGGTCTCTATGTCTAGGCTTGCATATGTGTCGAATCTGATTGTGATTCATGTTTATGTATGACCCATCCAAGAGTGAACCTCTAGGATATTTGAGTAGTGACAAACAGTCATTGGATCATGCCAATGATCGATTTCTGGGCTAATGTGAGGGATTAGTCAACTTTCACCTGGTTCATGGAAGTGAAGGTAGTAGGCTACCCTAGTTATGATTAACATACAATAATAGTTTCAAGGGTAGGGACCCATCTGTGCAGGTAATGGTAATCCATGGCTAACAGTATTATCGAGGGGGTTCACTGGCTGTCACTGAGGGAACGAAAGTGACCAAGGTCAGTCTTACCCAAGATTGTGAAGAAGATAGCTAACAATATCACTAAGGTCACAAGGAGGTATATGTCGGGAGCTACTTCTTCCTGGGTGGACAGGCTTGTCATTGGTGGCCTATACACGATTGAAGTCAGAATTCATCGGGTTTGGTAAGTTCACTACATGGGGAAACCCTTGAGATGGTGGAAAGACGTGTAGTGTAGTATGGGATGCATTGAATCCCCTTCCCAGTTGTCAGACTATTTACCTAGCCTTGTGGGGTTGAGGACAGACCCGCGGTGTAGTATGGGATGCATCGAATCCTCTTCCCATTTGTGCAATGGTGCAAAAGACCAGAAGAAGGATAGGACCCACAGTGTAGTGCAAAATGCACTGATATTCTTTCTATTTGGGATGCATTATGGGCATGTGTTAGCCATTGTGGATGTGATGTATGTTGGAGCTTGCCATTGTGTATGTGATGCATGTTGGAGCTCATCGCTATGTATTTGTGATGTATGTTTGAGCTCGTTATTGTGTATTCATGATGTATGGCAGGGCCTGTCACTATGTATATGTGATGTATGTTAGAGCTTGTCACTATGTATTTGTGATATATGTTAGAGCCTATCACTAATGTAAATGTGAAACACATATGAGACAATCATGGTTTTACTTGTGATGTACGCATGAGCTAAACATCATTATACTCATGATCTGTGTATGATCCAGCCTCTGTTGCACTTGGGATCTGTGTATGATCCAACCTTTATTGAACTTGTGATTTGTGTATGATCCAGTTGTGGTTGCACTTGGGATCTGTGTATGATCCTGACACTATTGTACTTGTGATGTGTATGAGAAAATCAACTTGTGTATATGGAGGTATGCTCATGATATCCATTGTGTATAATATTTGAGATTATGGTATGAATGACCCCTTGAGAATATTGTGGATTTTTGTGCACTAATGTTTGGTAATGATTGGTATGGACCCAACACTTGATGGCGAAGTTCTTAACATTATATTATAATTGGATAAGTTGATTTTACTTATACTTAATTAATAGTCATGGGTTAAGGTGAGATAATAGATCTCATACAAGAGAGATTGAACTCCCTCTATCATCGTGGGGTGAACTACGAAGCCTCTGATTTCCCATGAGGGGATACATAAGTAGGGACACTCTGGCACTGATGGATTTGACACAGGCTTGGCTGGCACTGGCACAACCTGGCCCCTGGCCTTTTGCATTTATTCAACTGAATCATCTCATATTCTTGATCTTGACATTTATCTTACTGATTACCTCACTGTCTCACTTATTTCCCACTTGTTCCTTATTTTGCATTCTTAAATTAGTCATGTTGTCTCGTTCATTATAATCTTGACACTTGTCACATGCTAATTTAATCCTCTTTCTAGGGTTCTCACCTTTAGGATTTTGATCTCCTTTCTTAAGCATTGATCTCTTTGTAATTATTCACTTTTTGGGTAATGCATTTTTGCTTCATGTTTGTAGAGCACCATTCTTGTGTCTCTTGATCTCCTTTGGTGACAAGTTATTTGCTTGCAGGTTTTCATTGGGATCTATGAGGTTGAATTATCAACTTCTACATGGTATCAAAGCTCCAGATCTCCAAGATTTTTGTTCCTTTTTTGTGAGATCTTACCTTGAAGCAGTTTTCTAGTGCATTCAGGGTCAAATAAGACCTCTCCATTGAATTTAGAGTTCTCAGAATAGTCAAAATTGATCTTTGTTTTGTCAAATTTGGCTTCTGTTTGTCAAATCTGTGAGGGTTTGAAGAAAGGGGCTTTTTGCTAGATCCTGGGGTGTCTGATTTTTTAGATCATAGGTTTTTTTTTTAATTGTCAATTTTATTTTTTTTAAAAGCTTTAATATTTTCAAAGCTTTTTTAAAACTTTTGTTTTTTAAAACAAAATAAAAGGGAGAGGTACCTCTACGTAGGAATTTGCATAGGTCTGTATGTACCTAGGGTAATGCGCAGGTCTGTACCCACACAAAAGTACATGCGCCCATGTGGTGGTGGCCCACGTTCCCCCTACTATAATTTTGATTTTTTTTTTTTATTAAAAAAAATTCATTGTATTTTTTTATTATTTTTTAAAAAGACAATTTTTTTTTTAAATAAGCTGAATTGTGCAAATTCGGTGATGGGAAAATGGCCATCAAATTTGGCCTAGTGTTCTGCTACAACAGTTGTTTGGACAACAAATTTACTGCAGTGACTATATTTTTGGCCCTTTGAGAGTTGTTTTCTTCCGGAGGCCATAACTTTTTCCCACGATGTCAAAGTTGAGCAAATGAGATATCATCAGAAAAAGGTCTCAGAGTACTTTCCAGTGGTAGAGGTACATTTTGGATATTTTTTTCTCAAGCCCCTATTATTTCCATTCAAAGTCGGATCTTCTTTTCTAGAGTTGCCTTCAATGTTTTCAGCATAACTTTTGCATAAGATGTTAAAAATGAGCAAACGAAATATCATCAGAAAGCTTGTTCTGAGCTCTTTGTAGTGTTGTAGGTGGTTTCCAAATTTTATTTTTAATTGTTTCTAGAAATGATTCTTCTTAGTTGTAGTCTTTTTTGGACCTTATGGGCTCACATTACATGTTTTAATCATCTATAAACGCAATAAAATAAAGTGTCTCATCTTTGTATGTGTAGTATTGGGATTCTTGAACAAAACTTTGTCTTGTTGTACTCACACTATGATATAAAGTGCCATGGGGGTTGATGTTTTCCTTTGTTTTTCCTTCATACCTTTCTCATGCATATGTGACTTTTGTTTTCACATCCTTTATATCTGCTTGTACTTTCCTGATTGCACCTTCAAATGTTCTTGGTTCCTCTTCATGCACTACTTTTAGGCATTTAGTTTTAGTGTACTTGTCACGCCTCTCCCTTTTCAACATTATGGGGGGGTTTCTACTATCGGTGCTACTGGTTCCTTGGTTTCGCGTTGGAGTGAGCTATGCATATAGTATTTGTTCCTATGTACTAGGTGGATGTAACAGCTGGTTACCCATGCATTTTGGTGAGATGGAGCACTTACCATATGGACACTCTTGCATTCCTATTTTTGGAGGCGACCTTCCATTTTCACTTGATCAACTGGTTCTTTAGACTATTCGTACTTGTGCCATCTATATCTTCGAGTTCCATATGTTTTTCCTTGGTTTTCCATCAGATTTGAGTAGTGTCATTGAGGGAACTCATGAAAATTCTTGTCCTTTTCATCTTGATCAACATTTTTTTCAGAGAGATTTTTTCTTTCAACATTTGAACAGTCATTCTATGACAGTGTTTGTAGCTTCTTCATGCTTAAGTGGTGTTTTCTGTGTTCATCCTTTGTTCCTATCTTTTGGGAAAATTTCTTCTTGATTGGAGGATTCTTCGTCCTCCACTCTTGTTTGGAGGCTTCTTATTCCTTCACTTGTATTTCTCCCTTTTGGAGAGGAGTTTTTCCCACAAGGTTTTCTCCTTTCCTCCTATTGTGAGAGATCTTTTACATTTGTACATGGGTACCTCATTTGGCCTTGTTTTCCATGACTGATCTTTGCTTTTATACATTTTGTCCTTAGTTTCTTAGCTTCTCCCTAAGTTCATCTTAAGGGGGTGTGTTAGAGTAATAGATTGTTTACTTGATTAATTTAATCATATTGACTAATTAATTAAGTCACCTTTATTTTATTTTACTTATTTAAGCTAAAATTAGGAATATTTATTTTTCATTATTAAATTAGTCATACTATCTCATTCATTATCATCTTGACACTTTTCACATGCTAGTTTAATCCTCTTCCTAGGGTTCTCAACTTTAGGGTTTTTATATCCTTTCTTAAGGATTGATCTCCTTGTAATTACTGATTTTTTGGGTAATGTAGTTTTGCTTCATGTTTGCAGAGCACCATTCTTGTGTCTTTTGATCTCCTTTGGTGACAGGTTATTTGCTTACAAGTGTTCACTGGGATTTGTCAGGTTGGATTATCAACTTCTATAGTATACAAATCGGTCTATGTTTCATCTATAAATCAACCTCAAAACATCACACACACACATATATGTCAATAAATAGCCTTAACGCCATATCACATATATATATTCCATGTCAATCAAGTATGTATACATTTGATATACAAATGAATACAAACAAGTTTACAGTCACATAACAATAATAATAATAATAATCATATGGACTGTATATATATCATATGGACATTTCTATTTGTCAAACATACATATGTATTGACACATGTATACATATGGATATATGTATATATTTTATATATATTTATATACATAATCAATTACATAATCAAGAAAATACACAATTACTATCTTATCGATAGGGAAAATCGTGTGATGTATACATACATATGTACTTACATGTTGCATTGTCCCTTTGATAACACCATGCTGATAAGCATATCATTCATAATTGTGCATAGGTACATATACTGATGTACTCTCATGTACATGCTCCTCCATGTGTATGATCTATCATTGACACGCATATTCATACACATATATAGATACATTCAACATATGTTCACCTCATAAATTAAGCATAGTAGTATAAGGAAGAACTTATAAGCTCCAAACATATAAACATCATCCAAGAATGCACTTAATAGTAATAAAGACCATTACTAATGTAAACACATCATACTTATGGATGACTTACCAATTCCCAATACTATGACTTGACTCAACCATTCTATTGTGAGTGTGTGTGAGCTCAAATAGGTTTCATTTAGGGTTATCCAACCAATCACTTTTCTTGAGTGATACTCCCCTCCACCTAGAGGATTGAACATGTCCCTGTAACCAACTTAGCACATTTGCAATGGTAGCTATAATTTTGATCATGTCTCTCATGTACAATCCCTTCCATATGCGTATAATTCAAAAAACTCATACTAAATTATGGAAACTCAAATGTGCATATTGTGGGATCATGAAAAGGAATACAATAGAATAATGCCAAATTCATGAAATTCATGAACTAAGACAACATCTCCTTGATACTACATATGCTCTAATTGATTATAAAGTACTTCAAGAAAAATTTCATCTCACTAAGATATATTATGAGACATTATCCATTGGGTATGTACATGGTAGTTAGATGACTTACTTTGCGACCCCATCATTATATTTTGCTACACCTGAATCTAGAGTTGATATCTCCATAGCTTCTAGTGATTCGTTGCACTAGGATATCGTCTATCTAGATCCACCTCATTGGGATGAATATCTACCAAACATTTTGTGTCTTTTTGTAGAATCCCATCTTGTTGATTTAGATGACACTATTGAGGACATTCGTCTTCTTTTTGATGTTAGCTTCATTGAAGTTGCATCAGCCTTTTCTTCTTCAAATATTCTTTCTCATGCCTTGCCTACTTTAGCTTCTATAGTGACAATATCAGATTATTATGGTTCTAGTTATATCATACATCTATGATCCCTATGGTCCCTGTTCTCAAATCTTCATCACTCATTAGCTTTGGCTTGGGGATCATTGAGCATTCTATGAAGACATTATGGGCATCATCTATGTCTTTGAATTTTGTACATAATTCAGATACCTTTACAAGTCTTTCTACATGTTCCTATCAGGAATTGAAAGATTATTTGCACACTTCTATAGTTCGCCTTCTTCCTAAGGGGAAAAATTTGGTTTAGTGTTCATGGATTCTCTTCGACATACTTCATTGAGCATCTTTGCGCACTACAACATATCTTATGGGGGGATTCCAAGTCTCTCTTTGTATCTCCTATTTCGGGGAAATCTATTGTACACATGTGACAGAAGTTGTCCTAGGTGGGTCATGATATAAGTCCTTCACTTTTTTTCTTTTTCATGCATTTTGTTTCTCCTTTTGGAGAGGAGTTTTGTTCCCACATGAGTTTTCTCCTTTACTTCACCTTATGAGAAAATTTTGTACATGGGTACCTAACCTGACTAGTAGCTAGGACCCATTTCTTTATACCCACCCAAGCTATGCTTAAGGGGGTGTTAGTGTACATTCTAATTTAGTTAGGCTAACTTAAGCCTAATTATGTGTTGGATTTGACCCTTGACTCATTCCCCATGAGGTGTCAAGGTTGTTGAGGTGACTTGAGAGGTGTCCAATCCCTTTTGATACCTCTCCCTTGCATAGAGGAGAGCAACTCGCCACCACTGGAGGATGAGGAGTCCTCTCCTCAACCCATGACATGTGCACCTATTCTTATGGCACATGGTTACTCATCCTCATGCTTTATATTGAGGGTTTGAGATCATTACATTTGGGTCAGCTAATACAATTTTATGCATTGTTCATGTGCTTTTTCTCTTATCTCCTAGATCTTCCTAGTTTCTAATAGTAAGTTATATGTATTTTTTATATTTTTCATTATTTTTTTTGAATTAGTTGCATCTTCAAAAAATATCACTAAGTGTGTGCCTCATATAATTTCCACAAAAATGATACAAATATACTATTTTGCAAAGACCCTTGAAGAGGAGAGTAAATTGCTCTTTTGTGACCAATTTAATTGTAGTGAGAACATCTCATAGATAAACCTTCAAAATCCACATACACACTTGAGCCTTTTAGATTTGTTGAAATCTAAAATCAAATGTAAATACACAAAAATTCTCATCATGATATAGTCTTGTTGTAACATCTCATCATTAAACTATGAGCCTTTATTATGCACTTTTAAAGCGATTAGCATCATTCAAATAGATATCTTAAATATTCAATTAATATTATCTATTTGGATAAATAAAATATATTTGGATTGTTGAGTGAAAAAATTGTTTAATATAAGAAAAAATTGAAAGTAAAATTGAAAGTTGTGGTTGCTTGTTTGTCAAAGGGAGTGATTGACTCATTAAAATAATGTTACACAGTAAATTAACATTTTACATTCTAAGAATTTTAAATGTTGGTTGTATAGATATCTTAAGTATATCTATATAAAAGATATGAGAGATTTTTATCTTGATGTGCCTATCTATTATAAATAACAATTATTGTCATCTATAAAAAACAAATTTAAATTATTTACATTAATTACTAAAAAGATATATCCATTTAATTATATTAAGATAATAAAAGTCTTAAAAAATATTCTTAGTCAAATTCCAAAAATATTTTAGATTCAAATTAAATTTTTTTCAATTTAAATTACAAATAAATTTGTAATTTTTTATATTATATATTTTTTTAACCAAATTACCATCACCTTTATAAGAAATTTAAAATGAATAATTTGATTCTTTAAAAAAAATTAAAAAAAAGGTATATTGATCCAAAAAAAGTATACATTAAAGTTTATAGTTACATGTATTTTTAAATTTTAAATGTTGGGTTGCATTATCATTACTTAAGCCAATCACAGCCGACAGCCGTATACCTTTTTAATTTTTTTTAATCAAATTTCTCTAGAGAATTACAGCTGTAAGTAATGAAGTTTAGAAAACTATCTATTTTAATGGTTGTTTTTGGAAAATGTATGGAATATAAACGATAGAGCTGCAGATATGACCTACGTTCGTGGGGAATGCTTTTATCCAAGTTTTAGATTTTAAATTTGTTTTCCATCTAAATATTAGAATGAGGGAAAAATCTGACGATTAAGCTTTATCGATGTTATTTTGGCTTCACGGGTCTCTTCAGTAGAAAGACGCGGCTATCGTGTCCCTGCTATGCAAGGAAAATCACGCATGTGCCAGGTTAATTTGCCTTGCTTTTATAACTAATTCATTTTCTTGATTAATCTCACGCATATATGGATATACGTATGAATTAATTGTATTTATTGGTTGTAGGAGGTTGGAGATTTCTTTTACACCGTTCGTCACAACGAAAAGGGAGTTCGTATTGCAGGATTATATGGAATGCCAGGCCAGGGGAAAACTACACTTGGCAAGGCATTCTGCGATCTTAAATTGGAGGATTATAATGGCAAAGTATGCTATCTGGAATTTTGTAAAGGTAATACATTAGAGAGGCATAAACTTGCCCTGCAACGTCTTACCGATTACCCTGAGCCAAAGCTCGCATCGTTGATAAGTGAAGACGAGGTGAGCAATTTCGTATATTTTCATTTTGTTTGGAAGATGTTCTTCCTAACCGATGGATTTGTCTTTTCTCTCTAGAAAGAAAATACTGTTCACAAGATGTGTAACTGCTCTGCATTGTATGATATAATTTACAGGCACTAGTTCAGTTCTATAAATGGGTGAAGTTTAGAAGCGTATTGTTGGTTCTGGACAACATCGAAACCTACGAAAGCATACGCGAAGTGAGAGATTATCTTTGGGCGGAGGTGGGAGAAGGGAGCTGCATCCTTTTGATCGCTCGAAGTGTAGATGTTCTACTAGAGAAGTTCGATATTAACTCTGAGTCATGCATGGGCGTCCCAAGCCTTACAGAGGCAGAGGCCCTAGCCATCTTGTTGGAAAAGGCGTCTCTAGAGAAGCCTGCTCTGTCACTTTTCTGCCAGTATGCCCTTGGCATACCTACCATTCCAATCCTTCCTCATCTTGATAAAGAACTGGTGGAACAAGTAGGGTGATACTTACAAATTACAATACCTCACTTCTTCTTCAGCTGTACTCCCCACATCAGAATTCTTAATTTAATTCTATTCGTGTGCAGGTACAAGCAGAGTGTAGATGTTTGCCAGCAGCTGTTCAAGAAATTGTTAGCTCTATGCATGGTAGGCCTGCCTGTGAAAGACCTAAGAATATGCCATCAGAAGGAGAACCTCTCGATGATTATCACACAGGCGGCCTCTTTAATCGCTTGAAAATAAGCATAGGTTCGCTGGATGACGATGAAAAACAGTGCTTTTCGGACTTGGTTGCATTCCCACTTGAAAAATGGAATCCTGCAAATGCATTGTTAGACATTTGGGTTTATGTTCGAGGAATGAACCGGGACAAAGCTGTTGTGCTTTTATTGAAGTTTGCAGCTCGCCATCTATTGCATTTGAGGAGGGATACATGGTAAGGATCCTTGCTGCTTGTGGCAAACAGTTTTATATCTTCATTGCCTCTCTTATGCTTGATATCGAATTCTCTCGATGGAAGGGGTTCTGAAAGAACTTTGAAATGATTAGTCTCACCATATAGAAGCTTGAAGCTTCTTGAATGGTTTAGTTATTAAACTTATTTAAAGATTTGGGAGTTTAGTATTATTGGTTTGAGAGAAAGTCATACCTTACCCTGAGTTGTAGAACAAGTCTTCATTTGGAGGCGACCAAGTGGGACTCTTTTAACTTTCACCGGAATATTTTATATTTCATAATAACATGTTTTCTTTAACATGGAATGCCAGGCTACCAAACGTCAGAGATGACCGCATGAATAGTTACACCTTTTTCCAAGATGAAGTAGAGAGAAATTTGGCCTTGTTTTTAGCGGAGCACAATAGAAATCAGTCATCTGAAGCTCGGATTGTTTCTATTCACACTGGTAACTGCTAGAGCCGGTCTTTTAGATTGTAATTCATGTATGCATATGATTTTGCTCGCAGCTCCAAAATATTGAATATATTATATTTATCACTTCATTTTCTATGAAAGTTTTAATCGAATATTTAAATACTAATAATAAAAGCATAATATTGACTTCAATGTTTGTTGGGAGAATACAGGGGCAATGACTGACACGCAATGGCCACAAATGCACTTCCCTAAGGCGGAGGCGTTGGTTTTATATTTCAATGCATCGGAATATTGTATTCCACCATTTCTGTTCGAAATGAAAAACCTCAAAGTTCTCATAATACGATGTGAAGCAGCAGACAAAGCTCTTATAACTCTGGATAATATTCGAGTACCTTCGCTTAAAACTCTGCATCTGGATAATTTTCAAGTTCCTTTCCGACTTGAGCACGGCAGAGTCTTTAAGAGTTTGGAGAAAATACACCTGAGGCAATGTGAAGGCCATGGTTTGGTTGAAATGTTTAACTTTCCTAGGCTTTTGGAATGTTATCTTGATGTAATGGAGTTGCCGGCAGGAATCTTTTCTTCAAAATCACTAAAAGTGTTGTCAATTAGCGGTTGTCGCCTTGAAGAGTTACCTGATGAGTTGGATAAGCTAGGATCACTTAAGGAGATAAGATTGCATGACTGTATGGGTTTGAAAGCACTGCCACCTTCCATATGCAAGCTTACAAAACTAGAAATCCTTGACATTTCAAAAACATATTTGCATGTGCCATGGGGCCGAGAGGAGGATTTAGAAACCCTTAAAAAATTAGCCGAACTCCCATCTCTTAAATGCCTTATTTGTAGTAAGGTCAATGAAGACCTGTTCGAAAGCTTCTCCAGGCCTGGGCTTGAAGTTGTTGTGGATAAGGGACTTTTTTGATAGAGTATGCTGTGTGTTGGATTACTCTTAGTTGTGTCTGCTTTTTATGTTGTAAGATATGATATTTTGTGATCTTTGGCAAACCCATCTTTTATTATTATTTATTAGCCGATAGGCCATTATAGACTCAATTTTCTTTTAGTAATTGAAGAAAGTTTTATCTAAATAAATTTGCAATTGAGATCTATTTTGAATGAAATAAAATTTTGTGACTATTTTTACATAGACATGCATCAGATGATGAGTATGAACCCAAATTTTGTTTATGAAGATGAAAAGTGAACTCAAAACAATTTCATGGAGATGAAAAGTCACCCATTACTATGGCTTGTTAAAGGGGTCATTACAGGTGTAATGATGGTGGTGCTCATGGCAATGCATTTGTCCTTGCCGCTCTCAAGTTTAGAAGGAATAGGCTGATTATTTATAATAGGGCTATAAATGAACTTTGAAATGAGTAGTTGAGATAGATGGTTTTGAAAAAATAATGTTTGTTTGTATGTATTGTTAAATTTGAAGTATGTGTATAGTAAAATATAATAAATGAGTAATTGCATGCTATTCTTAATTCAAATTATTTTTATATATTTTTTTATATGATAAATAATTTTTTTGATTATTTAAATATTGAAAGATAAAATAATATATACTTGAAAAATAATAAAAAGAGAAAAAAGAAAAGAAATAATATAATTTTTATTTTTTTGGTTCATTGTATTCTTATTTATAGGAAAAAAGACATGCACTTAGATTTATTACACATTTTTCACATTGTAAATTACTGATGATTGTTAGAATATATTTATGGTCATCAATTATGAGCAACAATTTGCATTGTGTCAACTAAGATTATTTTAAAACAACCCTCCTTAATAAGGAGGTACATTTATGAGATAACGGATCTAGATTTTTTATTTTATTTTACTAGAGATGGAACTTTGCTAAATATATCAGCAACTTTATCTTTGGTCTACAATACTTTAAGTCTATTATATATATTTAATGAAGTCCCAAAGAAAATGATGTACGTTCCAAGATGCTTTAATTTGGCATGCTAGTCTTGATTTTTTACCTATTGAATTGTGTTTTGATTGCCACACAATAACAATGTCGAATGTTCTTGTGATTGATTTTGATCTTGGATAGGTTTTTTAAACCATACATCTTGAAATGATTTTTTCTTTTATTAAAGGGTAAATAAGTTTGAATGTACTCCAAAAACCTATTTACAACTAAACATCATCAGAGAAGCAACTAACCATTAGAATATAAACAACTAACCAACCCAAACCAAATAGCAACAAAAAAGGTCAAGAACCGTAAACAAAGTGATGACTATCAACATTATTATACAACTTAGTTATAGAAGAGCTAATATTGGAAAATAACCAACCCAATACTATTCTTTTGTTTTACAATTATAATCAACTTCAATATTGGATTAAGACATAGTAAATTTATTTTTATTGTATAAGAGTGAGTTTGCACCCCTACTGCAATTTCCCCTTTTACATCCTAAAACCTTACGTTCTCCATTGGCGACGAAGCATAATGCCTTTGCGCCTTCTAGTTGACCCAAGAGCAGTCCTTTTCCTCCCATTTTGATCTTGAAATGTCTATCTTTCTCGTTCACTTCATCTCTTTAGCAATTTATTCCATCTTCTTGGCAATTCATACAATCTTCTACAATCTCTTGAACATTGCTTAGCAACTTGTTGCTCCATCAACTTCACTGAGAATGTGTTGTGCTACGATAGAAGCTGTGATTTTGGTATCTTGCAAGACCTCTTTCATTATTGTTGTAGTTGTGTCAACTTTTCCAAACTTGTAGTTTGGCATTCTCCTTTCATTGGCCTTGAGTTTCTTTGGGTGGAGGTCGTATTGCTTCACTATCTTTTGTTGTGGTTTGATAGAATAGCATTGTGTTTTTAGTAGTGCTCAATACTCTCTTTCCTACTATTTTCTTTATCACATTTTCTATCTTGTGGCTTTCCTGGTTGTTCACGGAGGTGAAAACACCAAAGCAGGGGTTTGATTGAGGCAAATCCTTAGACAACCCCAACTTTCTTCCTATCTTGATGGTGTGTAGGTACATATACGCGTGGAGCTTGTTGGCGAACTAGACTCATTGTGAGTTGGTCTTTGTCACTTTCATTTTCATCATCTACTTTATCCTTTTTGTTGTCATGCCCATAATTTTTACATGAGAACATGTAACACAACCAACATTTTTTTTTTGGAATACACTAATTAAGTTATTTATCTCACTAAATTTTTAGAGTAACAAAATCTCATACTTTATCCTTTCTAGTCACATAAGTATTATTATACCCTAACAAGGGTTACATGTATGCCAATAGTCTTATCTCTATGATCAATGTTGCTTGGGCAATTAATCTATTACATAATTAAATCTAATATCATGATGAATGCATGATATGAATCCTATTAATGTTGCAACTACTAAAACTTGACTACTTAACACAACATCATTAATCACCTTAGATCTTAGCTTATCTTGCATATTTGAGAATCATTGATTGCCTTGACAGATTTCCTATTTCCTTTTCATTCAAAAGCTTAAACGCATGAGCATGAAGTTAAATTGTAATTTAGTTTACTTATAAATTTTGTTACAATTCTAGTCCCTTATAGCAATAATTCATTAAGGGAATATACCTCATTTTTCTATCCTTGCCCAAAACTTACACATATCCAATTTAGGTGAAATATTCTATATCTTTATGCATAATTTTCTCATAGTAACAACTCATCCTATAACTTAACACTTGCATGAACAATTATCTTGTGCACATACATGAATATTTGATTTGTAATGTCAAATTCTATCATCATTTATAATAATATCATGTTGTGATCAATCATCATACTTGTTAGAGTAAATGGTTTTTACCATTTCCCTGCTTAAGTTAGGCATAATAGTTTATTAGTTTTGCATTTAATTATGCACAGGTGGCTTCTTTCCTGTATCAGGAAGTTTTATACCCACCATATATTTCATTCCTTTATAAGGCACTCTGTACAATATGTAGATTCTCATTTTTATTCACTCCTTATTTGGTGAAATGGCCTTGTGTAGCCTCTCTCATTTCTTGTGGAGGTGATTTGTTGCAGTTGGTAATCTTTGGCTCACACTAACATGGTATTAGAGCCACCTAGTCTGCACTCCTTCCCATGAGAGTTTTCATTAGGAAATTTTGACATCATTATTTTTTGAATACATTCAGAAGAATGTTCATCTTTATCAATTTTGTTGATTTTCTGTTTTGAAGCCTGAAACAATTATGCAAGTTTGTTGAAGAGGGTAATTTTTTCTTCATTTGTGGTCGTGAATTCTCCTTTGTTGCATTTTTTCCCTTGCCATATTTTTGTTTTGGAGGCCTAGTCTCATTGCTTTTTGCATTCATTTTTCTGAAGGCGCTTATTCATTCAATTTGTAGTATTGGAGGCACGATACTTCTTATCTTTGGGCCCAATTCTGTGCTGCTGGGCATTTTTTTTCTTTGATTTGTGATACTCTACTAGGCATGAGAAAAAGGCTCGCAGTGCCTTTTTAGAGGAATTTTTTTTGCCTGGAACATATTTGAATCTATGAATTGAAGAGGTTACATTTCCTCTTGGGCAACAAATTCTAGTTTTCTAGGCATTTATTTTGACTGCATTAGAGGGAATGATTTTCATTCCCTTGAAGAGGACGTGGGAAGTGTGAGGCTGGTGCTTTATCCTTGGAAGAGAAATATGCTGATGTGAGAAGCCCAATCTCTTGTCATTGCTAGGCACAATTTTACTATGTTGTTTGGAGAGGCGAGAGAAGCATCTTCAAAGTGGCACGTTCTTTTCACAAAGGCTGTGTTTTTCTTCAGTCAAGATTGTGTTTGAATTTTTGCATGGAGGTGGTAGGGTAGTTTGTGGCATGAAGTTGAGAGGAGGCGCTAAAAAAATGTTGCTCCATCCTCAAGGAAATCAATCCTATTTTTCCAATCTATAGTATGCAGTGCCTAGTGGAATTTGATTGGTATTCAAGGCATAAATTTTCTATTTGAGGCTGAAGGCATTCTTTTTGGTTTGAATATTATTTCTTTTTTCTTTTTGGAAGTGACATCTTTCCTTTCGAGGGCGTGAACTTCATTTGAAGGCAACAATTTCTTTTTTTGCTTGATTGGCCGATTTTGTAGTTTCATATCAAATATTTGATTAGGGTTTGTGTGGTGGCCCCTTTTGTGTTCAGTTGTTCAGCATTTCACTAGGATATTTAGTCCCACATTTGGAGTGTTGTTCACCTTTATAGTCTTCATATACCTTGGTAAAAACAAGCAAATTGTGAGAAAAGGATCATGTGACTAGTGGAAGGTCCTATCTCACACATGCATGATCTGTCTTGAAGTGTAAGTTGCTTGGTGTGATTGGCTCGCTTGGTGCTATGACTTAGTCCCTTGTGGTTGTACTTGGTGATTTGGATTTCACTTGGCCCAAGAGGCTCAACTTTTAGCCCCTATGCATAGTTTCTTGGTATGATTGGTCGCTTGGTGGTGTGGCTTAGTCCCTTGTGGTGATTTGGATTTCACTTGGCCCAAGAGGCTCAAATTTTAGCCCCTATGCATTATGTGGTCATATGGTGTGACTGAAAGCTCTAGAAGATACTAAAAGTGCCTTTACAGGCCTTTTTTATTTTTTACATATCTTTTGCAAACGTAGGTTTTTTTTGGAAACCACATATCAACAAAAAGGTATTTTCGCCTCCTTTGCAGTGTTTGAGGAATTTCTCTCATATTTTGTTCTTTGGTAGTGCTTTTAATCCATTGAAGTTCAATATTGGTGATGTTGTGCTCTTTGGAGTTACTTGATACCCAATCCTTTTTGCATTATTGCTTGCTAAAGTATTTTGGGAAGGCTTCATTTGCAATATTTGGGAGCTTCTAATTGTTGTTGAAGGTTATCGTCTTTGCATTTTTGGAGTTTTATCATAGTTGATTATGGGGTTTTCAATTCATCCTATTATGATTATGTTGAAAAGCAAAAACTATAAAAAATGGAGAGATGGTATCATAAAACATCTTGCATGGCTTAATTTGATGCCACATTTGTATAATCTTGTTCCCCTATACTGATAGTAAGAAATTTGCAAGGAATTTCAAAAGGGATCATGTCCTAGGAGTTATTGCAATGCATATCGATGATGCCACTTTAGATGCTCTTGATCATTTTGAGTGTCCATATATTCTTTGGACTAAACTCTGGGAAATAAATGGAGATCCTGATACTCAGCTATTCCTAGATGATCATATTTTGGATTGTCTTGTGTCTTCATTTTTCAGACAAGATACCTTATGATGATGCTACTATGTAGGAGTTTGAAGTTTTGGAATACTTTGAGTCTTTAGATGAAGATGACGAGGGTTCTTCACATACTCCTCCATCAAAGATAGTTGATGTACCTTCACCTTCAGTGATTCATTGTGTAGAGTCATTGATTGAGGCTCCTATCATTCTTGTTTTGCAAGACCATTCATTTTGTGTTGATGATTCATTGAGCATGACCGATGATTCATAACAACTAGTATCTCATTGTCTTCCTAATTGGGATTCTTATTTGTCGGACATTGGTTCATTGTTCGTAGAACCTCACATTTTAGATTTGGAGGACATATTTGAGGGTATATCCCTCTTATTTGATGATAGTTGCAGTACAACTATTGTCACTCCATCTTAGTCTCTAGATATTGTTCAACATCAATTTCTAGTGGTACCTTGTTTGTCACCTTTTGTTGTGATTGGGCATGTTCATGATTGGTTCGTGGCATCATCTTCCAAGGTTTTGGCGACACATGAGCAGATTTTAGAGACATCATTTTTCATGCTTCTTTCTTTCAATTCCTATCTAGAATGGGAAGCATACTTGCATTTGTACTTGGTTTTGTTTCTTCCCAAAGAGATACACATTTTTTTTCGACATTGGATCATGTTTTGTCTTCAGGCACTTACCATTTTTGCAGGTGATTACACATTGTGGGGGGGCTATATAGTCTCTCTATTTCCCTCTTGTTGGAGATCCCTTGATTGTATATAGATGATGTATGTAGTCCTTGGGGGTTGTGATTGATTCCTCCATCCATGCATTATTTTTGTTTTATTTTCTCTCTTTTGGAGAGGGGTTTTTTCTTACATGGTTTTTCTCCTTTTCTTCGATTGCCAGAGATTTCTTTGTAAATGGGTACCTAACATGGTTGTGTAGTCAGGACACATATCACATCTTCATTTTTACATAATAATTCTCCCTAAATTGCACTCAAGGGGGGGGGGGTGTTAGAGTAAATGGCTTTTACCATTTACCTGCTTAAGTTTACTTAGGAAAAATAGTTTATTAGTTTTGCATTTAATTATTCACAAGTGGTTTTTTTCTTGTATCAGAAATTTTTATACCTGCCATATATTCCATGCCTTTATAAGGCACTCTGTATAGTATGCATATTATCTCATTTTTATTCACTCCTTATTTGGTGAAATGGCCTTGTGTTTCCTCTCCCGTTTCTTGTGAAGGTGATTTGTTGTAGTTGGTGATCTTAGGCTCACACCAACAATACCTATAATTCATACTCCAAGAGGTTTCATATTGATCTTGTTGGAAAGTAGTTTAAACATCAAGAGATATATGTATCTTAAATTAAAAAAAACTAATGTCAATCATTCAATTAGACTATACAAACAAAAAGTTATTAGTTAATTATCATTTAAATATAATAAAGGAGTGTTATTATTTAGTCAAGCAATAATGATGTTATCATCATTCAACCATTAATAGTATAATAATTTTACTCAATCCTAACATAAGCATTATTGAGATTGTTGTCACTTAACTAATGTTTATTCCTTAATTAAATTAAATTATCATTTATTTATCATAGGTTACTAGTAAGGACATATTACCCACTCATTTGTTTACTCACCGATCAAGTCTTATCCCATTAAATATAAATAAAGGAAAAATAAAATAAAATGAATGGTAACAACATTGTTAGTAAACCCACCATCTAACCATTAATAATATTATCAATTATCTCTCAATATTTATGTTGATAAATTATTATTTGATTCAATCAATGTTTAAATCTTATGAAATATTTAAAAGGCAATACTCTAACCCATACCATTATTGAATTTTATTTAATGATAATGATTTACTTTAAAGACCACCACTTATATCAAAAAACATAATTTCCAACCCATATTTTTCTCAATTGACTTGATGTTTCTAAATTTTAAAATTACAAGAAAACATAAAGTTTATTTTTAAATTCCAATCCATAGTTTCTTCAATTGACTCGATGTTTCCAAATTTTAAAATTGCAAGAAAGAATAAAATTTATTTTCTTAAAAAGTCTTCTAAGATAACTTTAAGTTATCACTTATCCCCCAACAAGGTAAAATTAGAAAGTTAAATAACATTATTAATAATGGAAAATTAGTAGTTAATGAGGTGTGCACTAAATCTTGGCCTTTAGATTATTTTAATTTCAAGCCTTGGATCTTAGGGAAACACCAACTTAACCCTAAAACATAAAGATAGTCATATAACCTTTTTTTTTCATTTTTACTTCATTTTGCTTGTAATTTTTGAAGGAAGGAGATGGGGAAGCTCTACTAGGGATTGAAATATTTTGCCTCTCCATTGTATTTACAGGTTTATGAAACCCTTAGCCACTCTATTATTATTTTTTATGTCTTGTATTCTTTCATCTAAATCTTTTGTATGAAACCCTTATTTTATATATATATATATATATATTCTTTTTTTTTTGTGTTTATGATTGAATTTAAATGTCCCATTTAATGGTTTATTTGTATTGTTTGTAGGTTACTGCTTCAAGTTTACCAGAACACTATTTATACACTATATATTTTTGTTTATTTTATGCTACTGTTATTATGCATTTGAAATATAAATGAGGGTTAATATAAATGCATGCATATATTATTCTTTTTAGTAGATTCTTCATGTTTTTTTTTCAATGTTCATTTTTTTTTTGGTTAAAAAAAAGCAAATCATAATTTTTTTTTGACAGGCCATGACTTTACCTATGGGTTGTGGCCACAATAGGGGGCATGCCCCTTAGGGTCTATGGGCTGTCCTACTGGGGCTTCCCAGTAGCAAGACGAACCTAGGGGTGGGGTGAGGGTGGGCCTCATAATCACCCTCCCCTCCCCAAATCCTTTTATATATTATTTATTTATTTTTTACTTTTTCTTTTTAATTTTTTATTATTATTTTGATATTAAATAATAATAGATATGTGCACAATATTTTAAATAGATATTCAATTGTTATATTTGTTTAGTAGTGAGTATATATTATAATATTATATTATTTAGACATTAAAT
>VDFB02100884.1:0-10328 GCA_007258455.2 Sequoia sempervirens | reverse complement strand
GCAATAAATTCAAGTTTTCTTTCACTTTGTCCTTTTTTTGTACAAACAACGTGGTAGAGTATGAGGCTTTGTTGTTGGGGTTAAGATTGGCAAAAAAAACATGGGATAAATTTTTTGAAAGTAATCGATGATTCAAAATTGCTGATATCCCAAGTTACATCCAAATTTGCATCAAAAAATAAGAGGTTGAAGCAATATAGGAATGTTGTTTTGGATTCCATAAAATAGTTTGATGCTTTTGGAATTGACTGGATTTTAAGAGGCCAGAACTAAGTGGTAGATTTGCTAGAAAATATTGCACTCAGGCCTAATGATACAACTTTTGCTGGTATCTCCAATGTGGAAGTACAAATAAGGCCTTCAATCCATGACAACACAAAAGTTGGCAAGTCTTCAATGATGATGAAGACATATTAAAGTTTTTGAAGTGTGTGGACCAATATGATGGTTAGGAGATTGATTTCAGAGCTTTTGTTGATATAGTGGATGGAAAGGATACAGTCTGTGGTAATGAAGTTATTCAATTAAAGACCAATAAGATCCCTAAAGGTCTTGTGGCCTCAGAGAGAGTTTTTGATAACCAAGATAAAAGTAATGCTAAGACATTTTCTACCCATCCAGAAGATTTAGAAGAAGTGAACTTAGGGACTGAAAATGCTCCTAAGAAAGTTTATGTGGGAAAGAAAATGAATCCCAAGATCAAAGCAATGCCGACTGATTTATTGAGCAAGTATAGGCATGTTTTTGCCTAGTCCTATGATGACTTGAAGGCATATAAGGAGGAATTATTTTAGCATGAAATTCCTCTAAAAGTAGATGCAAAGCCTTTTAGACAAAAACAAAGACCTATTAATCCCACCTTAGAACTGAAGATGCAAGAAGAGCCAGTGAAGCTAAGGGATGTTGTCATAATTAATCCTATTAGGCATCCATCTTGGGTGTCTAATCTAGTGTCACTAAAAAAAATGGTGACATCAAACTATGTGTTGATTTCAAAAATCTCAATGTGTCATCACTAAAGGATAACTATCCATTGCCTAACATGGAAGCCATGTTGCAGAAGGTGTTTGGCTCTGAGCTCTTGTGAATGATGGATGGTTTTTCTAGTTACAATCAGGTTAAAGTGAAGGAGTCTAAGTAGTATAAGACTGCATTTACTACTCCATGGGGCACCTATGTTTATATTAGAATGTCATTTGGATTAACTAATGTAGGTGCAACTTTTTAGAGGGCTATGTATGTAGCCTTTTATGATATTATTGACTTATTTCTGGCAATCTACCAAGATGATTTAATTGCATACTCCAAGAAAGAAGATCATTGTATGCACTTGGAGAAAAATTTCATTAGGGCCCTTGAATATGGAATCTCAATTAACCCAAAGAAATGTGCCTTTGGGGTCACTAAGTGAAAGTTATTGGGACACACCATGTTAAAGGAAGGAGTGAGAATTGACCCTGAGAGGGTAGCTGCCATTGATAGAATTCCACAACCAAAGAATGTGAAATGCATTCAATCATTCTTTGGGAAAATTAACTTTCTAAGAAGGTTTGTCACAAACTTTGCATAACTCACCTACCCCATATAAAAAAAGTTGAAGAAAGGTGAGAAAGTGGAGTGGACTGAAGATCCAAGCAAATATTTTCAAGGGATTAAGCAAGCAATCAAGGAGGCCCCAGTCCTAAGGACCCTTATTTTTCCAAGCCACTGCAAATCTTCTCCTTTTCATCTTTCCACACTATTGTTGTGGTTTTGTTATAGAAGAATCAAGAAGGTTTTGAGCAACCCATTGCATTTTTTAGTAAGTCTCTTCAAGTTGCAGAGTTGAAGTATGACTTGATTGAAAAACAAGCCTATGCACTGGTCAAAGTTGTTAAAAATTTTAGAACCTATCTTGTGGGAGCTATGGTTGTTGCATATGTTCCCAGTGTTTTTGTTAAGGACATATTCACTCAACACGAAGTTATGGGTAGATAGATGGATAAATAAGATACATGAATTCAACATTGACATCAAAATCACCAAGTTGGTAAGAGATGAAGGATTATCCAAGCTAATAACTGAAACAAATTTGGATGCCAACCAAATAAATCAAGAGGATTATTTTGATATCTCACATGTTTGTGATATGAAAGAATGTGATTGGTACAAAAATGTTGTATACTACCTACAAACAATGCAATTCCCTAAAGGGCTAACAAAAAATGAAAAAAGGACTCTGAAGCTACAGGAAATCAAATATGTAATCATCAATGGTGAACTATGGTGGAGAAATCTAGACAATGTCATGTTTAAATGTGTTGACAATGCCAAAGCTTTGGAGCTGCTAACTAAAATGCATAATGGAGTGTGTGGAGGACATTGTTGGAATATTGGAAATCTACTAGAGGGGGTGAATCAGTGATTTATAAAAGTCACAAACTTTTTTCAAAACCAAGAATTTATGTTTGCTTTTGAACCAAGAGGACAAATGACAGTATGTGAAGCAAACTTGACTTTTAAATCAAAACACCAAATGACAGTTCAAAGAATAAATTACTTGTGCATGAATAGTATTGTATTTTGCATGAACCATGAATTAGACATATAACATTAATAGAGGATGAACACAACACTTTCACATGTATCAAAGCTCACATTAATAATATAACCTTTTATGCATGAAAGGTGCATTGACAGATATGAAAGATTGATGTGAAATGTGACATAACATTGAAAAATATGAAAGACTAATAATTATGCATTTGATGTTAACACATTAAAATCAAATAGATAAGAAAAAGATCACACACATAAAATTATCACATAACACAGTATATGTCCTAAGTGGAAAACCCTCCTGGGGAATAAAAACCACTCAAAAAATATTTCTCTTTATTCACTTTGAGCACCAACTCTTTAAAGCTTTGAACCACCAACTCCACAAAATTTGGGAGCACCAACTTCATAACATATAGGAGCACCAACTGCTTTACAATGGCAAAACAATTACAATATTGTATCAGAACCCTAGAAGTGCAAATTGCAGTCCTAGAATTTCAATAGAAGACCATAAAATATTTTCAATAAGCACATTGAAGAATTTTGTATGAGTCTAATGACAACATCTTCCATAAATACAATAATTTGAGTATCAATATAAATATTTTTAATGCAATACAACTTCTATACAGTATATCTGAAACATTATATTCCTCTTTCAAGTAACCTAGAAAAATGCTTGAAAGCCATCTTTTAAAGGCATTGTGAATAACAACCTCTGAAAGTAATTTATGTAACTGTAAACCAACTTGGGTTAGGGATTAAATGGAAAACCCAAAATAATCCTTCTTTAAAAAATAAACCCTTTCAACAAAAAGTTACAACTATCACCAGTAAGAAATCATTTAGTTATAGTCGAATATTGCCATCTAGAAACCAATAGATTTAAGCACAATCGACTACAGGCTTTAGAACTTTGCAAAACAACATAATCATTTGAGATCTGGACAAAACATTATAATTCCTTAGAATCCGCTGCCAAAGACTTTATCAAAACCATCGACATCATAATAATATAAAATCATTAACCCAAATGAGCTATCAATGTCCATGATGGTTGTCGATGTCATTTACCCAGTCACAAGTAGCTGTCGAAACTAACAGCTAGTCAACACATATAAAATGTGATTGTTATCAATAGACCCGATACCATAGAGTCACACAAATTGATATTATTACCACAATGATACCCGATGTCATATGTTTTAATGTGATCAAAATGCCAAACAAAACAAAATGCCGATACCTCATGTATTCTCTAGCATGATTAATGTGCCTTTGATAAAGCCCGAAACCTTATTAATATGAGCCCAAATAAAACCAAATCACCTTGTTCAAAATGACTTTCAATATGTTCAAAAAAACTTTTAATAATAAAACCTTTCTTGAATAACTTTCTCAAATGACTTGTGTAATGTCAATTTGTTTGACAATATAGATTGCAATAAGATCCGATAGAACCACCGTTATTCCACATGCTAATAAGAAATCAAATGTCTTATAAGAAAAATGTTTCTTTGGCCAAATCATTATACCAAATGATAAATGTCAAATGATTAATAAGTATTCAACCAATCAAAGATTGAACAAAACTTGTAACTCCTGATATGAAACATGTGTCATGTGAAAACCAAACTCAACTATACAAACTTCATCAAGGACAAACATGATAAACAACCTAAATCCAACACTATATGGCCAATACCACCACTCATAAGGTCTTAAGAGCTGGGTTTTGGTGGCCAAAAGCTTTCAAGGACATGCACAATCTTGTGAGAACATGTGATGCATGTCGGAGGTTCTCTGGGAAGCTCAAATTCTCAAGCAACTTGCCACTTAGATCAGTTGCAGTCCAGGCACCATTTCAATAGCGGGGTATTGATTTTATTGGAGAAATCTCAGATAAGTCTAGTGGGGGTCATTCTTGGATCCTTGTTGCCACATATTACTTTACCAAATGGGTGGAAGCAATTCCAACAAAGAGAGAAACAAGTAAGGTGGTCATTGATTTCTTGATGGACAACATATTAACTAGGTTTGGAGTGCCTGAGAAAATTGTCTTAAACAATGCAATGTGCTTTAGGTCTAAAAAATTCATAATTTTTTTGTTCCAAGCATGGGATTCAAGCATCCTACTCTTCACCCTATCACCCACAGGGCAATGGTCAAGTAGAATAAAGCTATAAGAGCTTGATGAAAATCATTAAAATAATCATTGAGAAGAATAAGAGGGGTTGGGACTCCAAGTTGAAATTAGCTTTGTGGGTAGATAGGGTGATAGTCAAGAAAGCAAGTAGATATGCTCCATTTAACTTGGTTTATGGAATTGCAACAATATTACCCTAGAACAATCTTATGAAAATTTACAAGTTTATCCAAGAATACAATGAATATGTATGTGATGAGATGCAACATTGAATCAATACTCTGATGGAGGTGGATGAGATGAGAAGAGATGCTCAAAAGAAAAAAGCCAAGTTAAAATTGTAGGTCAAGAACTCGTATGACAAAACAACATCTCCAAAAAAGTTTGAAGTAGGAGGCATGGTATTAATGTAGAATGCCAGGTCTAAGGACAAGGGAAAACATGGGAAATTTGATGCACTATGGTTGGGCCCTTATCTAATTAGCAATACACATGGTGAGGACTTCTAATTTTTGCAAGATTTGACTGGTGAACTTCTTGAACTTCCAATACATGGACAATTCTTGAAGCCATATTTCTCTTGAAATATGTTATTCTCCATGTACATTGTAAATTTTGTACGTTCTATATATAGGTTTGGTTTGTTTTGGTTGTGTTTGGTTTGGTTTGACTACCTTGTCTGAGAAGTTTCCTACTTTTTGTTCTCTGTATTGGTCTACTCTTCTAGGAGACATCTAAGATCTTGCCATGCCTGCTAAGAGGCATGCATCCCCATCGAGCCACACCGGTGAAACCCTCAAAAAAAAATATGTTTCATTGCTTTGAAATTGTGTTTGGACATCTCATTGATCTTATTCTTGCCCATTGGTTAAGGTTTATGTCACATGGGTTTAGGGTTTATCATGTTTTAATATTTGAAAGAGAAAACCTTATTCTTTTTTCCTTTCATTCTATTTCTTCATTGACCTACTGTGGTCAGTTCCCGATCATTTAAAAGTAACTTGAGTCTTTAATACCCATAGGCTGACTGGTCCCTTGTGTCAAGGGTTACCATCTCACTAATCATATTGAAATATTTCCCTCATTCTTGCCCCATGGCATCAATTTTCCTATGGTTAAAGGTTGCTAAATGTTTGTCATTTATCCTAAGTATTTGTCTTGGGTTTGTCTTATGTTGATGGCATTCCATTTCCCTAGTGTGTTCCCCTTTTAAAATAAATTTTGAACACATGTAGAATGAATACCACTTAAGTTCTTGCTTACTACGTAGTTCATTTCCCATCACACTTAGCTTGTTAACCACTTGATTCATATTAGTGATGAGTGATGGCTTATATTTCATTACATCACTACCTCATTTCCCATCACGGGTTGCATTAACATTCTCATCTTCAAATCAGCGATGAGCGATATAACTAAAATCCTTTGTATCTCCTACTCATCGACCATTGCCAATTGTTAGCTTCTTTTCATTTCTTGATCAGCAATGAGCAATGGGGTTCTCCTTCCCATCACTTAAAACTCTATATCACTTATTCATCCCCGCTTACTTGCTACCAAGTAGCGATACTCGATGGAACCGTTGATCTTATTACCAAGAACATGTGGCAATATCTTATGTCATCGCTATATTATCAACCTCGCTATGTTTCAATCACTAGCAGGTATATTAATGATGAGCAATTTGAAGGTTGTGATAACCTTACATCGCTAGGAGTCAAGGCATCACAGGAACATTCACAAAGAGATATATGAAATAGTGATGAGTGATGAGTTTGAAGGGGAAAGCGAAGGAGGCATATCCCAAGTGGATATTTTGATCCAAAGGCTAATAATACATCATGCATGTTGTGTACATTGTGGATAGAATTTCTATGAGGAAAAGGAAGTAGCGATGAGCGATGGAAAACTTAGTCTTTTCTTTCATCGCTTGGTCCCAATGCATCATGGATTCACTCATATAGGCAGAGTGTCAAACAGAAATGAGTGATAAAGAAAGTGACAACAATTTTAAAGCATCAACGTGGATGTCTCTAAGGGAATTGTTGGGTAGGGTTCCATCCCTGAATAATGTGGGCTGCCAAAAGCAAAGGAATAAAGCACGAGGATGATAGAGAACTATTAATGTTGCTTTAAATCAAGATCAATCAACGGCTAAAATTAAAATGAGAATAGGTAACTGTTAGAAGCTCTTCACTTCGCTCACCAATCTTTTTCCATTTATGGTGAATTTGGTTGTTGTTGAGCTATAAAGAAGGGAACTAATCCATATTTTCACCATTTGTGCAAAAGTTTCAAGCAAAAGGAGAAGAAAGGCATCTGGACAAGCAAAATTTAGAAGGTAGAAGTTGAGAAGGGTTTATGAGGTAAGTAAAGTATCACTCTCCTCTATAAGAATTTCATTAAAGCAAGATTGATTAAGGGATTAGTGATCTAAGATTGAATTGTAAGCTTAGGGTTATACTATAGTGTCTCTTGATCTTGTGAAGGATTTCTTTAGGGTTTGGTCTTATCCGATAGTGTAGAAAAGGGTTTTTCATCTGCATTCTGTAGTTAGAATTTCCTATAATTTTATGACCCAAAACCTAGCTTTATCCTGAGTTGCAAAACCTAGCCTTCTGCAAAGAATTTTCCAAAATGAGTAATCCTAGTGAGTCCTCAAAATCACAAACTAAGAAAAACATAAAAGGGCTAAGGTTGCAAAACCAAAGGCAGAAACTTCTCAAAAAGTAGAGAAACAAAAAGGTGAAAAGAGAGATTTTGCTCATTTCATGGAGGGTAGCTCTCAAGAGACATCTGCATCAGGGAAGCAAATTGGAAAGAGACCTACTAGAGAAGGGGTCATGACTAGTCAATTAATGGGTTTGGCGGTTGGGATTGGTAAAGTTGCATTGCCACAATCTGGATGGGAGCTATTCTTGTATGCCTTTAATAGGATATTTACAAAACATCCAACTAGACACCTATGGGAGTTTGATCTTAGAAGACTTGTGATTCCAAATTTGTTTGTGGAAGTTGAATTTATGTTAGAGGTTTCCTAGAACTATCATCAGGATGACAGGGTCCTCAAAAGTATAAATGGATTCCCACTATTAGACATTTCTAGAAGTTGAATAGTGGAGATATTTAAATTGAATCTTGTGCCATTGTTAATATTGATTTCTCTGAATTGTTTCTAGAATATGAACAAAAAAAGTATGGGTATAGGAGACATGTGTTTCCTAGGCACAGGAGGCATGGCCGTGGGATGAAGGGTACATGGTTTGGGCCGAAGGATGTTGAGCCCTTTGAATGTGATGAGTTTGAAGACTATTTTAGGAACACCTACCACTGTTTGTGCTAGGTCTCAGGCAGAAAATATGATCAAAGAATGAACGTGGCCATTATGGTAATGGTTATTGACATACATAATAGGAGTTCAAATAGGGGGTTTGATTATGCAACCTACCTTGTAAATGAAATAAAAAAGGAGCTAATGGAACTAAGAGATGGGAAGCCCCCTCTATGTTTCAAACACTATTCTTTGTTGATGCAAATGATCTTGTGGATGGGTCATGAGTTATGGAAGAAGTTCATGAGATTGAGAGTAGTTGATGAAGAAGGAAATGAATTTCCTGTACAAATGTGGATGCACATATGGGATTAGAATTGCTCCGATTCTAATTATTTGGAATTCTGTAATGTTTTCAAATATGGTGTCATGGAAAGCTTGCACTTGAATCTTGTATATTGGATTTCCAAAGTTATCAAGGTGATCCCTAGACCTAAGGAATTCAGTGAAGACTCCAAGCATGATCACAATTGGGGAGACTATTTTTTGCATTCTCACTACACTTTTATCAGAGTGTATGGTGCAAGGGTTACATCCCATTGTCTACCCCTATATATTTCTATCCACTTGGAATTTATGGAAATAATATGGTAGTTGGACATGTAGACAAGGAACACTTTAGAGATTCTAGGAAAGCATCTTTCATAGTCCCACAGTGTTCTTTTGGTTATTTTATTGCTACTACAAAGGAAGGATATGATAAGTTTGGCATCATGTTAAGTAATCTTAGGATGCCAGTGGATGACTTGAGATATTTTGACCCAAAGGGGTTTGTGGACAAGGATAGAAAGAATAAAGGCAGATCTGGATTCTCACATCATTTCCTCTATATAGATGATGTGATTAGAAACTTTCCTTCAGATGTTGCAATAGTGACAAAGAAGAAAGAATGGAAAAAAATTTGTAGCCTTGAGGAGAAAATTATCAAGAAGAATCCATTCTATGCAAGCCCTTATGATTAGATCAAGGATCTCTATAAGTGGGCTATGCTTAAGATTGAGGAGTATCAAAGTGGTAGCTTCCAAGAAAAGGTTAAGAAAGCAGAAAATAAAGCAATAGTGACTAGTGAGCAGAAAAGTCTCCCAACTTAGCCAGAGGCTCAGGGTACTAAGGAATAACCCTTGGGAATTGGTGAAGGGTCAGTGACCAGCCCACTAGTTGAATATTCAATGACATAACTGGTTCAAGAGGAGCAATTTGTTGAACATATGCCTAGTGAGCAGGAGGTGTAATAGAGATTCCCCTCCCCTGAAATAAAAGATGCTTTTGATCCTTAATTTCCCAAGGATAGGATTGTCAAGTGGGAATATCATGAAGATGTGGATGATGATGTTAGGGTCAAGGAATGTAAAGAATTCACCTTGGATGACTCTTTTGTTAAAACCAAATAATTCAAGGAATTTTTCATTCAAATCAAGAGTCAAGACATAAAGAAAATAATTGACGATGTAAAAGCTAGTGTGGACTCCTCATTGTAGGAAGAAGTAGAGAAAAAAGAGGAGGAAAATATTATGGATGAGATTGCAACAATTACTCTAGGTGAAGCCAAGAAACATGTCAAAGATAGTGGCATAATATTGTTTCCAGGATGGGATCTCACATCAGCCATTGTATTGGATGCAATTAAGAATGATACTAGGGGTCACTTATCAAAGGAAAAATTTGACAATAAGGTATTTGGATCAGGCTTTAGTCCCAAATTACACACCCTTGCAATTTTTTCAATGGCACCTAACATAGGGAAACCTGAGGTTGTTAAGTTAGTGGAAGAAGTTATTCTTGTTGTGATAAAAAAGAGAAATAGAAATCACTCCCACCTAGGCTACACAATTGACAGTCCATGCTTCCATGTTGAGTGTGGATATTGCACAAATATCTCAGGGGAGATATGACCAATTATTGGATAGATACAATACTCTCTTAGATGAATACAATAAGATGAAGGTCGTTGCACAAGCAAGCTCATCACAAAGGGCTTTGCCATCTCCATCTTCCTCTGAGTTGTCATCACAAGACAAGGAGACCTTATCATTGAGAATTAGCCAAATAAAAGAGGAGTTGAAAATGGAAAAGGAAAATGTGAAGAAGGCCAAGGCAGAGACATCAAAGGTTGTAGAGGGCATATTTGAGAATGTCTTAGGGAATAAGGTCTCCAAGCTTGTGAAAAAATCATAAAATGTTTGGCAGGTGTATAAGAGCATTCATGAGGCTCACAAGAGGTATACTCAAGTGCAGAGTTCCTTTTAGAATGACTGGAGTAAGTGGAGTGCAAGATTTTCTGCCCTCAAGGAGATGATGCCAAACATGAAG
>VDFB02100883.1:0-23315 GCA_007258455.2 Sequoia sempervirens | reverse complement strand
AATGTAGGATAATTCCCAACACCCATTTTCAGGTCCTAGGCGGGACCCATTTGCCATGGGTGGCGAATGAGTCCCCCTTGGCTCCAAATTCAAAATATTTTAAATTTCCTTTCGGGTTTTTATTCAAAATCACTTGATGTCGACCTGTGATGAGGAATTAACAAGTTACTAAGGCACAAGTGTGTATAAATAAGTGTTTTTACATCTATTCTAACCCTCATTCATCAAGTTCAATTATTCACTCATTCAGTCAAGCATTCAAGCACTTAACAACATCAAATGAAGCATAAATCAAGCACTTTGGAGCATCCATTGACACAACTTCAGATTTTCTTCAATAAGGGTTTGGTAAGTTGATAGCATTTGCATGTTATTTTTTTATCATTCTCTTTCATTTCACTATTTCATTAAGGGTTTGATTACCAAAGTGGGGTTTGACCAAGGAAAACCCCTATTTTCTAACCCTCAACCATTTTTCCCCTCTTGCATGTGTATTTGCAAACCTTTGTATGCATATTTTACAAGCATTTAGGTGTTGAAGAGTGGTCAACAAGTCAACTAGGTGCTTCAAGTCAAATCAACCATATTTCAAGCTTGGAGAAGGTATTTTGCTCGTTTCCTATAGAATTGACTTCGGCAACCTGACAAGCAAATATCCTCAGATCTGGTGTTGTAGAGTTGTCTCCTAATTTCTCAAAATTTTGGGAGAGAACTGATTCGCCACCAGTGGTGAATGAGTCCCACCTTAAGGTTGGAAATCTAAGTTTTTTCAGATTCTGGATCCCGACACTCGAAAACTGGTTCCCGACAATTTTCATCAGAAGCAGGACTAATTCGCCACCCTGGGCGAATGAATCCCACTGGTGAATTTTTGTGATTCTAGACAGCATCCAAAACATTCAAAAATCTTCATCAAGCCTTCAGGTGCACACTGATTCAACTCATTTCTTTTTTTTTGCATTTATTCATTCTTTACTCATTGTTTGCATTTCACATTGTGTTTTCCAACATTGCATAAATCTTAAGTTTTGCATACAAAATCAGTCATTTAGATCACTTAATTACATTTAGTTCATATCATTTAGCTTAAAAAACATCACACATTGCATAATTTGAATGAACCTAGCTAGCATTTTTGGCCCTACTCTCTCCTTTTAGGTGCAAAACCCTAGAAGAGTTAGGGAGTCTTGGGGTGCCAAAAATCTACGGTTCATTTTGGTGAACCTGCATTATTGAACACTTTGCATTTTTTATTTCATTTGGATCTTACATCCTAGATTACACTTGCATCAACATTCAATTAGGGTATTGTTTTATTTTTGAATTCTAGGGTTTCTCAAATTGCATTAGTGAAAGATTCATTTAGATTTCATTTTTGCATTACATATTGAAAAAACTAAAAATCTGCATTTGCATCCTTCATTGTCATTTGAAAAGCATTAGAATCACATTAAAATTTCTGAAAAACACAAAAAAATCTCATATTGGGACTCATTCACCACCCAGAGCAAATCAGTCCACCTGCACTTTTTTTTAATAGCATTTTCAAACATTTTCTAGCATTTTTCTGCATTTCTATTTTATGTACTTACTGCTTTGTTACAGTTAGCAGAATTTCTATTATTTGCATTTAAAACTCCTATATTGCATTGCATTTGCATCCACCCCATCTTTTGTGGTACTTGTATGAGTGTTTGGTGCCCCATTGATAATACTTTAGTGAGACAAAGTTCTAGACTCATGGCTTCTTGTGATAGCACTTTCGTTGTGAACCTTGGGATCTCAAGAGCTCCTACTTCTAGTATGGACAATGGTGCATTAGGCATGGACAATACCACTTTTATGCCTGCACTTTTCCATCCAATGAATGTTGACACACAAAACAACTCCATCCCACAAGAAAAGGTCATTAATATCCATGAGGATTTTGCACACTTACAACAAGACTTGTCACTAGAAAACATTTCCACCACTGCCATACCTGCGATAGAAAACCTTCATCGTTTGATTGAAAGTGGTGATCGCTTACAAGTTATGAAGAAAATTGTTGAGATTTACAATAAACATGCCTCCTCTGCTTCCCCATCCGCAAACATTGTTGTAAGCCAAGGAGGACCTCATGTTCCTCCCCCTTCAACCATAGCATCTATACCAACTTATACCACTCCTCATGTTACAACAACTATGCAACAAGTTAGTCATGTGGCTCCTTCTTTCGCAATTCCAACTAGCATTCCTAGTTCTCTTGTGGCATAGTAGGTCCCTTCCACTACCTTCACCGTCTTAGTGTTCCTTTCACTTCCCCTCACATTACATACACTCCATCACCATTTTCTCTTTCACCTCAAACCACCTACCTCAATCCCATCATTACACAACTCCTTAATACCGTTTCCTCCATGCAACAACAAATTTCCACCATTAGCCAAGGTCAAAATGCTCCACCCACATATCATGTTCGTAGCAGCCCCTTATCCTTAGAAATCTTATGCACCCCGATGCCACAAGGGATAGAAATGCCTAGGTTTGAGAAATACAGAGGTAAATGAGACCCTATCAACCATGTCAATGCTTATACAGCTTTATGCAGTGATTTTTTCCTTGATGATAAACTCTTAGCTAAACTTTTTCCTAGCACCCTGAAAGATACTGCATTATAGTGGTGTTCAAACTTGCCCAATCATTCTATCTGATCATTTAATGAACTTTTGGATGCCTTCGTAAGTCACTTCCAAGTTCATATGACCCCTAAAAAGACAATGGCTGACCTAATGCACTATAGACAACATGCTGAAGAGAAAGTCACTGATTTCATTTCATGATACCAGTCATTATATGCTCAAATTGATGTTAAGATTCCTGATGCACATCTATAGAAGATGTTTATCGAAAACTTACACACCAACCTTCAGGATAAGTTAACTATGATGAAATTCCCTTCGTTCATGCACTTATACACAACCAGGTGTGTGAATATCATAACTCGGTTTCAAGTCGTGATTCGAAATCCACTTCTAACCGATCTGAGAAACCTGAGCACAACAATCAAAACAACATACAAAACTTTTGCAAACCAAACAGAGGCTTTTTACAGTTCAATTTGCCTCCTCAACTACAACCAAACCCACCTATTCCAAGTCAAGTGGCAATTGTTAAATCAGTGGTGCCTTATACCTATGGGGACCTAAAGAGACAATTTACTCCCTTACCTAATACCCTTCATAATACAATGAACCAATTGCTCTAGCAACAAACGATCACTTTGCCTACCGTCAAATCGCTTGATACCACCAAACCTTTACCACCCACCTTTAAATCTAATGTTTATTTCCATTTCCATCGCCAAAATGGCCATGACACCGAACAATGTAAGTGTCTAAAACATTTAGTTCAAGATCTCATTGATTTGGGTCGTCTATCCATTGCGGGTGTTAATGATCAAGGAAATAAGTTTGTTGCACACCCTAACCAGAATTTACAAATCTTTACCAATCCCATGCCTAAACATAATGTTTCATTTGTCAAGGCCAATGAACCTTCAAACAATGATGTAATGAACATAGATACAAATAGTGAACAACATGATATAACTCAAAATGTTACCCAAGTTAATCCTTTGGATGAACTTGTGGGTGCGATAGACGTTATCCCTCGTAAGGGCCCAACCAACAAAACTCTTGATATCACTTTTTCTTCTAAAGATATACTTCAAAAACTTCCTGATGGTCCTCTTTATATAGCCGGTAGAATCTATGATAAGCCCACCAATGGGATATTAATAGATCCTGCCTGTGGCGAGAATGTGATCACGGAAGAATTTTTAGTATTACACTATCTATATAAAGATGATTATAGAAAACCAACTGCATGGATTAAAACACATACTAGTTTTGTGTGCCCTTCAATCGGATCAATCGTGCTCCCATTATAAATCAGACCCAAAACTTTGGATGTAACGTTTTCTATTATTCCACAATCAAATCAATTTTGTTTGCGGCTAGGCCACCCTTGGCTTTGCTCAATGAAAGCGGTCCCATCAGTGGTTCACAAATGTTTGAAGTTTCCACATGGCAATGAAATATTTACCATACACCATAGTGGCTTTAATCCTTTATCGTCTATGGGCAATTTTTCCTTAGAATCCTTATGGCCTACACCTATGGAACCCATCACCCCCCGTAAAGATTTATTTTTCATAACCTATCAAAAGTTCAAAGCCAAATGCATAGATGAGTTGTCTCTTCATAACATGTCCTCGTCAACTTCCGCTCCTCCTATCCTAGATGAAACCATGCTTCAACCTAAGCCTAACATTGAACAAACCATACAACCTCATGAACAACCACCCTTAGACACTTCCTTGCCATCGTTTAAACGACCAAGAGAAAGTGAAACCAATCCTGTCATAACTCCCCACATTAAACAAGTGTATAAAGCTAAAGAGAAAGTGATTGACCCATCCTCTTCAGTTTCTTCCGCTCTTCCCCCTTCAGAAGAGAAGGAACCTATGATGACTCAATCTGCTCTTATACCTCAACAACTTCAAAACAGAATTAAATGAAACCGCGATGCTAGAGAGTGTAGGCGTCATCATCGTCTCCTCACTCGTCAGTCACGAATGGAAGAAAATAAAGAAAACCAACCTTTTCCTCTGACAGAAGAAATAGATGATCACCCTCCTTCTCCTAACCCACCACAAGATAGTCTAGTCCAACCTTCACAACAAAATGAGAAAATCCAACAACCACAACTTTTCATACATCCTTCCTTGGAAATAACTCTTTATCCTCCTATCATAATCAATCTTGATGATGATGATGATGAGATCGCAAAAATAGATGAAGAAGTGCATAATGATTTAAACTCTTTATTTTCATCTACCATGAGCTTAAATGATAAATCTTCTCAACCAAGTGAGGAACCCGATACGTCTCCTAGTTCGGCACTTGCAATTCTTCCTTTGGACAATCAACCACCCTCACAATATACTGAACATGATTGAGAGGCAGATGACTTTTTATATGGTTGACTTGCATTCACCTTACTAGCCTTCTTGCATTTATTTTCCTTTTTATTTTTATTTCAGTTTGCTTTTATGTGTATATCTTGTTCCCCTACACCATGCATTTGTTTTTTTCTCTCTCGTCGTACACTTCTTCTATTTATACCTATATTCTTCTATATGTCATACATTTCCTTTTTCACCTTTTGTTTTGTGTTCTCCTTTTGGGGATGACACAAAGCGTAGAGGCGCCCTATGTCTCTTCCGTGTTGACCCAAAAGGTCCTTTTCCTCTTTGTCTTTTCCTTGTGTTTTTCCTTTTGGGGATGACGCAAGGTATTGAGACCGAAATGTCTCCTTCATGTTGACCCAAAAGCTTTTCATTTTCTTTTATCTTTTTCATTTTCTTTTCACTTGTGTTTTTCCCTTTGGGGACGATGCAAGGCATTGAGACCGCAATGTCTCTTCCATGTTGACCCAAAATGGACTTTCTTTTTCCCTTTGTTTTCGCTCTCTTTATGTCATTCTTACAGTTTTAAAGTAATTGCTCACAAAACGATGTGTAGCAATTCCTTTAAAGTGAGGGGAATACATTACCATTAATTCATTTGCATTCTTGGTTCCTAGTGTAGCCTTGTCATTCATATGATGTGTTTGTTACTTTGTGGATGACATTGGATATGAAGTCCTTCATAAGTGTGATCTATCTTAGCATATTACATTCCTCTTGGTGGCCTGATGTGATGCAAATGTTGCATCCCCTAAGTTGTGAATATTTTATTCTCTAATTGGTCCTCTCTTGGAGACATTAGACACAATGTTCCCTAAGTAGTAGACCTTGCATGAACTTAACAAGACTCCTTTGAACATCTTTTCACATTTTGCATTTTTTCCACCTTGCATAACGCAACTTGCATTCCTGTGGTACTTTCCTCTTTGTTCATGAGCTCTAAGCATATGAATCTTTGCTTGTCTATGAAGCACAAATTGACATTTTCCTTTGTGGCGCCTTCTTAAAGTTATCAAGAGGTATAACTTTGACATGGTTGAGTGGGAAGCCCACTTAGCGGCACGACTTTCCCCATAGCCACCTCTGTGTTTGTGAGTGCATTCCAACTAGTGTATGTATCTCACCTTTTGGTACTTCTCACTCGGTGGACCATCATGAGTTCTATCACCCCAGAGTAAGTATACATCCTCTTTTTTAAATAATCAACCTAAATCTAATGCACAACTAGTCGGATAGACGATCGAAGCTTCATCTGACTCTCTCTTTTCAACACTTGTGTGTTCCTTTGTCCTTATGCTTAGTTTTCCATGGGATCTTTATCCTGGGGGCTTGATCATCCCTCTTGATGGATTGTTGTGCCATCTCTTGCTAATGAGAATGCGTTGGAACCCTCCTCTTGATGTTAAATTTGGCTTTACTTTTTAAAGGTATTATGAGTTTGAGGCTGGGATTTATCCCTCTCACTAAAGTGGGAGCTAAATGCACCATAGAAAAATGGACCCTTGTCATTTTCATGGTCTTTTAGGGCTTGCTTCATGTTGTTTGATCCTATTTTTCTTTGATTTATTGATGTAATATGGCTTGAAAAGACATACATGGGCCCCAGGTACCAGGTCAAAATAATGATGTCTTATTGAAGGTGTAGTGAAGTGTTGTAAAACATTTCTACACTCTTCTAGACTCTATTCATTAAAGACTACTTTAAAATCACCTTTTCATCACTAAAAAAGTCCTATTTTGAAGTGTTGTAAAGTCCTGTAACAAGATTTCACACTTTCTAGGCATAACTTCACCATTTACATCTTTCTTATGCTTTATTTGACCCCTTTAGCGTTGAACTTGAGATATAAAACTAATAGCAGACATTAAATGCAGATAATTCCCAACACATTTTAGGGTCCTAGGTGGGACCCATTCACCATGGGTGGCGAATGAGTCCCCCTTGGCTCCAAATTCAAAATATTTTAAATTTCCTTTCAGGTTTTTATTCAAAATCACTTGATGTTAGCCTGTGATGAGGTATTAACGGGTTACTAAGGCACAAGTGTGTATAAATAAGTGTTTTTACATCCATTCTAACCCCCATTCATCAAGTTCAATTATTCACTCATTCACTTGAGCATTCAAGCACTTTACAACATCAAATGAAGCATAAATCAAGCACTTTGGAGCATCCATTGACACAACTTCAGATTTTCTTCAATAAGGATTTGGTAAGTTGATAACATTTGCATGTTATTTGTTTATCATTCTCTTTTATTTCACTATTTCATTAAGGGTCTGATTACCAAAGTGGAGTTTCACCAAGGCAAACCCCTATTTGCTAACCCTCAACCATTTTTCCCTCTTGCATGTGTATTTGTAGACCTTTATATGCATACTTTACAAGCATTTAGGTGTTGAAGAGTGGTCAACAAGACAACTAGGTGCTTCAAGTCAAATCAACCATATTTCAAGCTTGGAGAAGGTATTATGTATGTTTCCTGCAAAATTGACTTCGGCAACCTGACAAGCAAAGATCCTCAGATCTAGTGTTGCAGAGTTGTCTCCTAATTTCTCAGAATTTTGGGAGAGGATTGATTCACCACTAGTGGTGAATGAGTCCCACCTTAAGGCTGGAAATCTAAGTTCTGTAAGATTTTGAATCCCGACACTTAGAAACTGGTTCCCAACAGTTTTCATCATAAGCATGACTAATTCGCCACCCTGGGCGAATGAATCCCACTGGTGAATTTTTGTGATTCCAGATAGCATCCAAAACATTCCAAATTCTTCATCAAGCCTCCAGGTGCACACTGATTCAACTCATTTCTTTTTGTTTTGCATTTATTCATTCTTTACTCATTGTTTTCATATCACATTGTGTTTTCCAACATTGCATAAATCTTAAGTTTTGCATACAAAATCAGTCATTTAGATCACTTAATTGCATTTAGTTCATATCATTTAGCCTAAACAACATCACACATTGCATAATTTGAATGAACCTAGCTAGAATTTTTCGCCCTACTCTCTCCTTTTAGGTGCAAAACCCTAGAAGAGTTAGGGAGTCTTGGGGTGCCAAAAATCTATGGTTCATAAATAAAGAAAATTTAGAATTGTTTGGGAATGTAAAGGAATGGAGGAAGCTGAGATATGGGAAGGGAGGCCTCCTTCTTGGAAAGGAGCCATGATTCTCCTAACATAGAATATCATGGGATTAAATACCCTTGATAAAAGGTGCATGCTCAAGCGCCAAATCAATTTGAGAAAATTGGACATAGTCCTGCTACAAGAAACAAAACTATCAGAGGAAGAAGCAAAGAAATTTATAAATAAGTGGAGGTAATAGCAAGGAATTTTCATTCTTGCCAGTAAGATAGTGGGAGGCCTGGGTATTTTATGGGATTCATATGAGGTAACAATAAAATCAATCTAGGAATAAAATGAATGTGAACTATACAAACCTTAGGTATTTACCTCAAAATGTCTCCTTTTTCCTTTTCAACATCTATGGGATGGTGAGAGCAGTGCAAAGAAAATAAGTATGGAACCAACTATCCATAATCTATCAAAAACTACAAGGTGAAATCGTCTTGATGGGTAGGGATTTCAATGCAATCCTTTGTCAAGAGGAGAAAAGAGGAGGCATCCTAAGAAGTGCCCAAGCACTAAGAAATTTCTAGGACTTCATCCAAGATAATTCTCTAATAGTCCTAAAAGCACGGAAAAAAATATTCACATGGTTTAATAGATGAAGGGATAACCACTTTGTAGCAAAAAGACAAGATAGATTTTTGCTAGGGGTGATTGGTTGAGAACCAACCTAAATGGGAAAATGAAAATTCTTGCAGGGAGTGGCTCTAATCACTGCCCAGTTCGCCTTACCTTCTTACTAGATGCTAAACAAATAGGGTGTCCCTTTAAGTTTGAGAAGATGTGGTTCAGGAATAAGGAGCTGGAATCAAAGGTATCAGAGTGGTTGAAAAAGGCTCCTTTCCTCAAAGGATCGAATTATACATCCTATGGAAAAAAATGACATACATCAAAGTGATGCTAAGGGAGTGGAATAGGCACCACTTCAAAAATATCTTTATGAAAAAAAGAATCCATTGAATTAGAATTAGCCCAATTAAATGAAGTAGTAATCAGGGATGGTATGCTCCAAAACACATATATTAGGGTGATCCCACAATACCGGTTTACAATTTTGGCCAAACTGGACATTGAACTGATTTTTTTTAACTAAATCTTCACCTTTGGTCACCTATAGCAGCTAAACCGTGAGGAATTTGGAGATGATGCAAACTAGTGATTTGTGACATTTTGTCTATAGATTCTAAATATATTTTTTTCAAAAATTTTGGAATCAGATTGCACTTCTTTTTCCATCTCCTTCGAAAACTAGCTTTTAAAAATAAACACCATTTTTAAAGAGTGACATTATTGGCTAACACAACTTTTTTTATATGAAGGATAAAATTATAATTTTTTAAAATTAAGATTTGTAACTACAATATCTAGTGCATGGGTGGTTCTAGCATTTCATTAAATATTTTTTTCTTAATTAAGTTTCAAAGTCAAACCAGTTACAATTTAGACATGATTTACTGCTAAAACATAACTTTTTTTGTATGTATCAAATTCAAAATTTTTTGTTGGATTAGGGACATCAATATCTAGTGCACTGATATTTTTCAAAAAAATGATGATCTGCTATTTTTCCACATTGTACAAAAAGAGCTTTATTTTTGGTGAAAACCTATGTTTAATCAAACTAAAAAAAAAATACATAAAAAACCAAAAAATATTAAAATTATATTTGATGGATAGCTCATTCTCGAGGACTACCATCATCCAATTGGTCTATGAAGTCTCCTCCATTTTCATCCTCAACCGGAGCTTCGAAAGGAAAAATTTTGCAGAGATTTGGTAGAAGAGGAGAGGAAGGGGGAAAAAGGGGGGTTCGTATGGACCCCCCTTCGAGTGACCCCCCCCCCTTTTTTTGAATTTTCCTTTGTGTTAATTTTTAAAAATTTCCAAAAAGTGGGTTCCATCATTAAATAGCGTTCACTCAAATGGGGGTTCGTACAAACCCCTTTTTGAGTCCATATGAACACCCCAGTTCATGTGAAACCCTAAAAACCAAAAAAAAATCATGGGAGCAGTTTTTGCAATTTTCCTTCCTCAATGGGATTGTAAACCAGTATTGTGGGATCACCCATTAAAGAGAAAGAACTCAAGGCTAAATACACATAAATCCTTTGTTGAGGAAATATTCTAGAGTAAAAATTCTAGGGAAAACTGGTTGAAAGAAGGTGATAAGAACATAAATTATTCCCACACTATCATAAAAGTAAAATGGTCCATAAACAAGATAGCAAGCATCAGCAAGGAGAATGGTGAGAAATGTGAATCATGGGAAGATATTGGAAGTGAAGTGGTTAGATATTTCAACAACCTTCTCAATTCGAACAACAAAGTGGTCAAGAGGGTAGAAGAGGAAGTTCTAAGATTCATTCCAAGTATCATAACAGAAGATCAAAGTAGGGAACTCTACAAATGTTTCACTGAAACAAAAGTAAAAAATATAACTTTCCAATTAGATGGAGATAATACCACATTCCTAGATGGATTCCCTTCTTATTTCTTCCAAAAAAATTGGCATATCTATGGTAGTGAGATCCACCAAGAAATAGAAGACGCAAGGAGGAATTCAAGAATGTTAAAAGATCGGAATAATACATTCCTAGCTCTCATCCCCAAGAAACAACAAGTAACAAACATGGAGGATTTTAGACCAATCTCACTATCCAATGTCATTTATAAGATTGCAACAAAATCCATAGCAAATAGAATGAAGAAATTGCTGCCACAAATCTTTTAAGAGGAGTAGTGTAGGTTCACACTAAGAATATCATTTATAGAAGGCATAATAATTGCACACAAAGCCATTTATTCAATCATAAAGAGCAAGGCAAAGAGAATGTTAGTAAAGCTAGATATATGAAAAGCCTACGACCAAGTGAATGGAGATTTCCTCATAAGAATGTTGGATAAATTGGGCTTCAAAAAGGAATGGTGCAACTAGATCCGCAGTTGTATAAGCTCACCTAGATTCTCTATTTTGGTCTATAGAAGCCCCTTTGGTTTCTTTTAGTCGTCCAACAGGCTAAGATAAGGAGATTCATTATCCCTATTCCTACTCATCATAATGGCAGAGGCTATGAGTCATTTGATCCATAAATAAAAAAGAGAGAAAATATTGGAAGGTTTTACAAATAGAACAAATTGTGGAACCAATCACTCATCACCAATTTGTAGATGAAACACTTCTTTTTGGGATAGTGACCAAGAAGGATGCAGGGACAATGATTATACCCTAGGGAAACATTTACAGGCCTTTGGGAAGAGGGTAGATTGGAATAATTCAGAGATATTTTTTTACAAAAAAAGAGAAGAAAACAAAAGGAAATAGCAACAATTCTTGGTTTTAAGGTCAATAATCTTACGTGAAAGTAGCTGGGAGCACCACTCTGTAAAAGAATGTGAGGCTAGATTATGAGAATCATGGGATCAAAATTTCCTAAACAAGATAGATTCCTAGAAAGGAAAATAGTTATTATCAACAGGTAGATTAGCAATGTTAAACTTTGTCATAATGACACTATCAATCTATATAATATCCAGCTTAAGAATGTCAACTGAGATTGTGGAAAAAATGGAAAAGAATATGTGGGATTTATTTTGGAAAGGAGCACAAGATTGTAAAAATTATCCTTCAGTGGCATGGGACAAGATATGTCTTCCAAAGGAAGCAAGTGGTGTGGGGCTCAGGAATTGGTCATTGTTCAATCAAGCTCTTGGAGCTAAACTGGTTTGGAATATGGTTTCAAACCTCTAGGTAAGGTGGGAAAAAAATTGGAGAACAAATATATGGACAGTCAAGACCCCGAGAGAATTATAACAACTATAAATCCTTCAAAGGGATTTGTAAGATGAAACTTCATGATGGAAAGTAGGTAGATTAATAAAAATCACTGCACATGGGATATCAAGGATGGGAAGAAGGTAAAATTTTGGGAATATTTTTGGGATGGGGAACCAGCATTGGTGAAAATACAAGAACTAGAAGGAATGAGAGAATCCCTTGAGGAATGATGGGGGTAGAAGGTAAGAGAGTATTTGGAGCCATGTGTGGAGGACGGGAGAACAAAATGGAAATGGCAATATCTAGAAATCCTAAACCTTGACCAAGATCATGTGTACCAATTGGAAAAAGAGTTGAGCAAGAGGAATATAATTATAAGAAATGAAGGTGACTAGGTAAAATAGGAAATTGCAAAATCAGGAAATTATAATGTAAAGATTGGTTATTGGGCCTTAGAAAATGTAGAGAAGAAAGATGACTAGCCAATTGTGTTGTTTTGGCATAAGTAATTTTTACCCAAAGTAGGAGCTTTCACTTGGGTAGCTTCTGAGAAAAGAATACTCAAATAGGGATAGGTTAAGAAAATTGGAGTAGTAGCACCAAGAAGATGTGTATTATGTAAAAGCAAAGAAGAATTATGAACCATATTCTTTTAGAATTCCCATATGCCAAGGAAATATTGGAGGTTCATATTAAATAAACTAGGTTGGCCAAGCCCACTATCGAATGATATCATGGATCTTTTCAAGGCATGGTCGATCATGAACAAAAGGTCAATGTTTGTGGGTATGTGGATTGCCACACCTTCGATAGTAGCATGGGATATTTGGAAGGAGTAGAACCAAAGAATTTTTCAAGATAAGGCCATGGATAGGATTTTGTTCATAAAAATTTGGAAGAGGCAATAACGGAGGTGGTTAACAATGGAGTGAGTCATTAATCGATGAAGAAAAGGTTCTTCTCTTCCTAGGATCAAGCGATGTCAAAATCCTAGCAAGGTTTAGTGCTCCCCCTATTGACGGGGGTGCCAGTATTAAGATTGAGTTAGCTCAGGAGAAAATAGTATGGTGCCCAACTGAGGAAGGATGGGTAAAGTTGAATTTTGATGAGGCGTCCAAGGGGAACTCAGGCCTCTCAAGAGCTGACTGCATTTTTATAGATCACAGAGGTGTAACAACGGTATAAAGAATTTTCCCTCCCCAACCAAGAACGAATAATGAAGAAGGCCTAAAGCTAGGAATCCAAAACTTGGATATAGAACCTGTGACTCCCTTCTCACTCTCAATGCGATCCACAATAGGAAAACCCAAAAATGGATAATCAACAACCTTCTTGCAGAATGCCTAAGTCTCTTAAACGACTATGAGTATTTCAAACTTTCACATATTTACCGTGAAGGAGATAAGGAAGCGGACCTCCTTGCCAATGTGACAGTTGAGGCTCAGCTTTAACGAGCTGGCAGTGGAGGTGGAAGACGTACGATGGTTGTAGTCATTTCATGCAAGATGGAATGGGGTGTACGTGAGGGCATCATTCTTGTTATATGGTAACTTGTGCAATATCTCAGACAGGTGTTGTGAGTGTACAATAGTTAAGAGATGGAATTTCATTACTATCTCTTTGCACATAACTTTGGTGCGGCCAGACGGGAGTGTGTTTTGAAGGCAATATTTTCCCACAACTCCAGTGTGGGAATTAATTTGCATAGGTCTATATTAAGTCACCTCAGCCAGAAAATGGGATTTCATGTGGAGAAACTTTTATCGTGCGCTTGGGAAAATATGGATACCCTTGTGAGGCTAACATGCCCAAGGTGTCAGATGGCATTTCTGGGTGGAATTTTAGACCAGCGTCTCAAATTTATAATGAAGGAACACCATGGGAGAACGTTGAAGGCAGTGAAATGGATTCTAGGGGTAGATTTCATGGTGGATGACTGCCGCTACAGGATCAGTACAGATATCTCCTCACACTTCATTAATTCATTCCTAGACTTGGGGGAACCAGAGGATGTAATCCGAGTACTCACGAAAACTCTTTTAAAGAGTATGTACGTGGAAGGTTTAGAGGAAGTGTTGAGGGTGGCCAGATATGGGCTTGGCCTGCCACAACCAAAATGTATCGTTTTAGTGTTGGAGGAGGCAACCGTGGTGGAATGGGTGTCATTCTTGGGGAATTTTCGAATAAGAACTTTAATGCAACACTGCACTTTGGCAGAAAGGTGACGCCAATTCCTCAAAAGAAACAATTTAGAGCCATTTTATGACCTAAAATGGCCAAAGGAGTTTGATGAGATGGCGATTGACGGTGGACAATTCAGGCATCGTAGGGTTTGAAAGGTGGTTTTTCCATTTTGCTATAGCAATGTGTAAATAGCAATGTGTAAATTTTTTAGCCCGATAGGCTATATATTGTATGAACTTTTGGCCTGAAACAAGTCTCACGCCGTAAAACTACTATGGGTTGCCATCAAACTGTTGTGGATTTCCGTCAAACTGTCGTCGATCAAATGGAAATAAAAGGTAATAATCAATGATGAGTTAGGTGGGCATAAATGTAAGCGGCCGTCTTTTTGTGGCGTGAAGTGTGCCGTCAGAAGATGGACAGAGCCACAACCATCGGAAAGCTTGTCAGAAAACCAGCTGGTTGGTCGATTGCATTGAAAGATGCAATTATAAAAAATCTGATTTCCGCATCAGATCATATCTTCAGCAGACAATCAAATCAAAATTTATCTCGCATCCAATATTTTGGTTTAAAACATTGCTAAAATCTTATCTCCACCTCCAGAATCCGATCTTGTAAACTTACTTTCTCGTTTCTTATAAATAGATTGAAGCAGCAGTTTTGGGAGATCGGTATTGATTCCTCTGGGTATCTAGATCTAGAGTATTTCATTGTAGTCTACAACACCTTATATGCAAACTCTTTGCAACTATTACTGTTGCAGCTCCCGTCAAACAGTTTTTTTGAGGTTGTTTGATGTACTCGATCAAATTGCCGCCTTCTTTGCCTTCTTAGCAGGAGGAGCCTTGTCAGCAGGCTTTGCAGGAGTCTTCTTCACAAACTTTATAGATTTAGGTTTCTTCGCCTTTACTGGCTTCACCGCAACAGTTTTCTTAGCCGGAGTTGGCCTCTTGGCAGTTGGTTTCTTCATCAGGGTAGCTGGTTTCACGGCCTTGGAAGGTTTCACAACAGAAGTTTCACAGCAGAAGGCTTTGCAGCAGCAGCAGGGGCCTTGGCGACCTTCTTAATGACTTTTTTAGCCGATGGCTTTGCAGCCACATGATCACATTCAGAGACTAAAATGTCTCAAGGAATGACCATTAAAGGGCAAGGGCTCTAGATGGTTTGCAGTACACTAAGTATATGCATTTTTTAAATAATCATATTTAATTAATTACACGAGCTGTAAGAAAGAGCAACACATCCACTACATAGTGGTGACCTACATCAAAGATGTTCTAGAATGGTAAAGAACACGGAGATGAACATCAAAACAAACATAAAGTAGTGCTTAACTAAGTTAACTAATGCAATTCTTTTGCAACTAGCACCATATAGCTCATTTGGGACAGATCATAAACAGACTTACAAATCTCTTCATACACTGCTCCTCAGTATTGATCCTGAATTGAAACAAAATAATACAATCCAATCCTTAAAATTCCTGCAAGTTAGAGCAGATCAATGGCAAAGACAAGACCCCAGCTCCCTCCCCTCCACTCCCCCCAGGAAGAAAACTGAGAACACGACGCTTTGGGTTAATGATCGGAATGTAGCCGAATAGATCACAATATTTCTGTAGCCTCAAAAAAGAAGCGCATGGTGATGAGAACAAGGAAATTATATGCAATGTGGAGCATACTTGTGAGCCAAACATGGGAGACATGTAGCTACCACGTGTCTGCTCCTTCTCTATCCTGTTAATATACATACACTTATTATATATAAGTTTTCTATGGATATATACATACTCTATTTAATGAAATCCCTAATCGACAAGAGATAAAGTGTTGAATGAATGTTCTGATGACTAGGGATAAGTGTTCACAAACCAAAAAAAAAATTACTTATTCCATGAGTTTTGGCCATGGCGGCCAGAGTATAGGTAAAGATATATAAATATTTTGTCTACTTCTGTTTTATTTTTCCCTTTTTTTTTTTAATTTTATTTTATATTGTCAAGCATTGGAGGTGGCTGAGAGGGGCATCCAAGAGGCACCAAGATTTTCAGCCAAACAAATATGTATAAGATATTTTTGTCTCTAGAATATATTTGCTACTTAATTAATTTTTTTTAAATTTCATTTTAAGATTTTTTTATGTCAATGAAAAAATTATATATATATATACTCAAAGCTTTAGTTCTAATAAACATGAAACTCTAATAAATACTCTAGTCTAATAGAAAATTCAAAATTTGATGTAAATATGTTTGAAAATGTTTAAAAATCTTGAAGAGCTTTGAAATAATATGTAGTAAAGTAAAGTGAAATTGTGGTTGTAAGATTATTGAAAATACGTGATGAGTACATGGGAGAGAAGAAAATTTTCAATCATATATATGGAACACACGACTGGAATAACCCTCTGTACTTTAAAAAGCACTATGGATACTTGGCTAATAGATTCAATCTTTCAGAGTGCATGTGAAGGAGAAAAACCCACACAAAATGCCACCTATTTAGTTCATGACTACCAAATCCTACAAAACAACAAGATGAAAGATACCAACTCAACTATCAAATTCATTTTGTAGTGTGAGATTTTGTTTCATCTTATACCTTTACTTTTTTCGGTGCTTTGTATGATGAGTCTACTTACATGTCATTAGCAGAAGGTACATGGAGTTGGCATAGATGCATCAAGGCCATAATTATATTTATTAGATTTTGTTATATTTGATCTCTATTAGTCAATCCCCTTATTACTTCTCTATATTTTTCTATCGCCGTAACCCTTGCCTCGGGTGCCGGAAGTGCTTAGTTTACATATGGGGAGGGATGTCCTGCATTGATCCTGAGTCTAGCGGTAGTAGTCTGGCTTTGGGTATCTGGGAGGCTGGGAATAATTATATATAAAGTTGCAAACTTGATTTTGATAGATAGAATAGCTCAAATTGAGATACCCTTGAGCATTAGAATAGAAAGTGGACAAATATATGACTGTTAATAATCAATTTTGTAAAAGACATATGCAGTTTCCATATTTTCAATATAATCTAAGCAGCCTGGTTGCACCATACCTAACAAAAAAAATAGAATATTTTGTAAAAAAAGTAAATAGATATTAAATTTATATTTATTGTTACAAGTATTTATATTTAAAATATTAATAACCATAAATTTTAAATTCTTTTATATATCTAAAAAAATTAAAGATCATCTATTCAAAATTATGTAATTAATAATTAATTAAACTTCTCTTAAATATTTTTTACATTACTCATATGGTAATTGTATTTTAATTATTTTTAGGATATAACATGTCATTTATGTTTCTCTAATACATTCACGTTTAAGATAGTAAGGATCACCTTGATCTAACTTTCATTAGATATTTTAAATTTATTTAAATAATTATTTATTTCTTGCATTTAATTAATTAATGTTATAGTACATTAGATGCTATTAAATTTTATAATATATGAAATAAAAAATCAATGAATTAGTAAACCAAAAAATTAAAATCGTAATTATATATTTAATCTATATATTAAAGTGTCACAAAAGTAGAGAATGTATTCAATTAATGAAAAATATAAGTTCATAACATAATACATTTGCATATTTGTGTGTCTATAATATTTTGATAAGATTCATACATGTAATAATGAATATAATATAATATAGAAGACACATCATACATGAAATAAGAGATGTTAGTGGGCCAAGATACCCTAATCTCCAATATTTGAATAAATATAATAGACCCTTGAGGTAAGGTAACATCATATAATATACCTTATGGAAGAAGTCACGCCTTGCTATATCTCCAAGAGATCCCAAATACATATCATATAGTTCACATCCCTTTACAATGATATTTATCTCCTTTATATAGACCTCCCCCTAATAACACAATGGAGGGGAAAACCACTAAACCCATGTATATGTATCCTAAATACCTTGTTTAATTCATGGCCTAGTATAACTAACTTAAAGGATGTGTGCCACATGTCAGCCTTGACATCCATTTATATATACATTATAATATCATATCCTAAGGTACATAGTATGTCATTCCTCCTTGACACATTTCATCCCTAAAACATGAAAAGAAACCAAATAGTAAGATTGTTATAAGTTATTACACATATGATGTTATGCCCTATTATCCAACCATTCATAGGTGATGTTTGTGGTGGTTTTAGCTTGATAGCACCGAGATTCCATCATTGATCCATATTTCACTACACCCACTTGATTCCATTCTTCATAAAATATGTCCTTTTCCATGATCAATATCCATTAGTTCTATGATTTCATTGATTATAATTAATCCTTTGATTCCACATAGATCTATAGTGATTTCCTTATTGATTTCATGTATTATCGCACCTCCATTATTATTGTCTCTCACAATGATGTGGATGCTAGTATTCCACCCTTTCCTATCTTTGATTATTCACCTTTTGTTTAGTGCTTTCTTTGTTGACTCAAGAAGGGGAATAAACTTTTCCTTTTTATTTCTATTTATCTACTCTTTTTTTCCTTTAATTCTTTGGTGCACTTTTTAGTAGTTTCTTGAGTTTTCTCTACCTTGACTTTATTTTTGTCTTATTTATGTGCAATTTCTTTTAATGTAACTTATTGTTGATGGTCAATGTAACACAGTAACATTAAAACAGAATATTTCTACTCCATTTCTCCTGAAAAATATAGATAGCCTAGAGCTACCTATCTTCCAAGGTCTTTGTAGTTGGTTCTCAACTATGTTGATGTTGTTCAGTGGCCTATGCAACTGTAATGTTTAAGGGTCCTGTTGGTAAAGGGATGAAAACTACATAATACAAATTAAATTAACATTTGGGGGGGAGGGGGGGTAAATAAATATCAAAAGATAGAATAGAGCTCATGACAGCAAAACATAAATGTAGATTTCTTTCAATTTCTTCATTATGAGCATTATTTCCAAACAACTAAACCATAGAATAAATTCATACCATTGTATTCATTCATAGTGCAAATTCAAAACATAGGGTGATCCCACAATAGTGGTTTACAATTTTTGGCCAAACTAGACACTATTATTATTTTTAACTAAATCTTCACTTTCAGGCACCTATAGCGGCTAAACCGTGAGGAATTTGAAGATGATGCAAACTAGAGTTTCGTGGAATTTTGTCTGTAGATTCTAAAAAATAAAAATTCAAAAATTTTGGAATCACATTGCACTTCTTTTTCCATCTCCCTCGAAAACTAATTTTTTTCAAAAAACAACATTTTTAAAAAGTGATGCTCACCGTATAAGGCATAACTTTTTTTCCATGAAGGATAAAATTATAATTGTTTCAAATTTAAATTTGTAACTCCGATATATAGTGCTTCCACTTGGTTAGATAGTTTTTTACTAAATATTTTTTCTTTAATCAAGTTTCGAAGTCAAACCAATTACAATTCAGACATAGCGTGACCGTATAACGTGTAACTTTTTTTGTATCTATCGAAATTCTTTTTTTTTGTTGGATCAAGGACTTCAATAGTTGGTGCACTCATATTTTTCAAAAAAATAATTGATAATATGTTATTTTTCCACATGTGTAGAACAGAGAGCTTGATTTTTTAGTGAAAAACCTATGTTTAATAAAACTAAAAAAACAAATACATAATAAAACCAAAACATATTAAAATTATAGCCGTTGGATAGCTCGTTCCGAGGAATACCTAATTCCAGTTGGGTTGGTGAAGTCTCCTCCATTTTCATCCTCAACCTGAGCTTCGAAGCGTAAAAATTTGGACTTTCAAAGTGCCTGAGGGGGAGAATAAGGGCAAAGGGGGCTTTGCTCAAACCCCAGTTCCCAAAAGGGGTTTTCAAATGTTTTTTATCCGTGCATGCATTAATTGGGTTCGCTCAAACCCTGGTTCGAGAAAACCCTTTTTTGGTTCATTCGAACCCCCAAAATAAAATAAAAATCCATGGGGTCATTTTTTTACAATTTTTCCTTCCTCATTCGAATTGTAAACCACTTTTGTGGGTTTACCCCATACAATCATTCATCATTCATAAAATTTAAAGATTAAACAAGAACACAAATCAGCTCATCATTGAATTGAATAAATCAATAAACACCAAGAAATCTCATTGAATAGATAATTCAATGGAAACAGTCTCAGATTTAGAATACTCTATTGACTTTCATCTAATAAGACGCATTTATGCACAGCATTCACTGGCATACAAATGACCATTGTTCATTGACATCACCATTAAAACTAAAACTTGAAAATAACATGAGCTATATTGAAAACTATAAAAATGTCTAGATAAGTGTCTTTGCATAAAGTTGTAAAAAGTTTCTGAAATTGTAAAATTCTCCTTAGGCAGCTAATCTTTCTTCAATCAGTCGACCTTTACAACATGGAGATAAAAACTACATATAGACAAGTCCTAACACTAATTCCTCCAGTCAAAAATTTGAGATCCACCAATCAAGGAACAAATGGAACTGCATAAGATGACTGCCCATCATGATCTTTAGTTCAATTGTTGATGACTCTATATCAAAATCTGATGCATAAGGAGAAGGTCAAAAACTGCTGGGAGATCTTTAGTTAAACTTGTGCTATGATCCTATAAAATAGGGGAGAGCTACCCAACTGGTCGTATCATCTGATGCTTCATTCAAAAAGGAATATTTCATACACTTTACTCCCTTGTCTTTTGTTCAAGTAATTACTCATCATAGCTATCTAACACTTGTCTAAGCATGTCCACATCCAGCCCATCTACCCAACTGTCCTCAAACTTTATTCTCTTCAACTCAGCAAAAGTGAACTTATGCATATCATCCAATTTGGAAAGATCCTTCTGAGCAATCTTCACTACCTCCTTGATGTCCATGAACTTGTCAATTAATAAGTCATCACCATCATCTCCCTTTTGCATTGCCTCTTGAAATCTAATATCCCATTTCTTCCTTAGCTCATCAAGAGGGAAACCATCCTTCACAGGGAAATCTTCATTCACCATCATAGCTATGATTGCTTCCAACTCCACAATTTGATATGTCAAATCCTTGCCAGCCTGTTGTACCTCATTTCTACGGGAAAAAATAAATGAAGTCCTGAATCTGATAATGTTGATAGTTTTATCAATGAAATCTTCATTACCTTCTTCAAGGATAGATTGTTCCAAGAGTGTTTGTTGAGGCAGTTTAGTAATTTCTTTCAACTTCTTTGCATGCTCTATGTATTCTTCTTCTTTCTTCCAAAGGACCTCAGCATATGTAGTCATATCATTGGATGATTCCAATGCTTCTTTATGAACCTTGTGGGCTTCAACAAGTAATTCCTCCACCTCTTGGTTCAACCTATCAATCCATCTATCTAACATCTTCACCTTGCTTATCATCTCAACAAGGTCATCAGCTTCTTTCTTGCTTAACAAAATTGGTGTTTGCAGAGCAGCAGATTGTATAGAAACAGGAGAGGATAGGTCCTTTAAGAACCTATGAAATTGATCTAATTGAGCTTTGAGCTCATCTTTCCTTTTTTTATCCTCTAGCATTTTGGACTTGGTGGAAGATGCTACAATATCAATCAAGTCAATTTGTTGGTTCCTTGTAGGCCTTCCCAAGTTTACAATACCCAATTGATAATCACTCAACTGCATCTCTGACTATCCTTGTCCACCATAGGAATGGCACATTTAGCCGCAATCTCTCTAGCATCTGTCAGTTTGGTGGAGTGAAGGACTCGAGCCTTTTTCTCGGGCCTCTCCTTCTCAATATCTTTCATCATATCATCCCAGTTCAAGGGCTGGGGCTAGATCATCTGCTTCTTTTCGAGGTTGAGTTTCAACCATGTTGGGGCAGTAGCAGGAGTAACCACTTGTTGTGAGGAAGAAGTGGTAGAGGAGAGAGGTTGCAGAATTATTACCTTAGGTTGCAGAATTATTACCTTAGGTTGAGAATCAACCTCTTGTTGCTCCTTTTCCTCCATCTCCTTTGCAAGCCTATCAGCTTCATCTTTCTCTCTTTCCTCCTCCAATCTCCTCTACTCCAACATATCATCTCTTTGTTTCTCCAATTGTTTAACTTTCTCCCACATTTTGGAAGCATCTTACTCATGTTTGGCTTGTACTTCTACCTCCAAATTCTTTAGCAAGAGCTCCTTTTCATCCTTCTTCCTTTCAGCCTCCTCTACAGCCTTGGCCTTGGCTTCAAGGTCTTCTTTTTCTCTCCTCTTTCGGGCCTTTTCCTCTTCAAGGTCATGAATTTTCTGTAAGAGGGCCAACTTATCCCTCTCTGCATTGGTTTTCCATTCACTTTGTTTTTTTTGCTGCAAGAGGTCTTCCTTTTCTTTATGCTGTCTTGCAAGCTCTTCAGTCTTTGTTATAGCTTTAGCCTCTTGTTGCTTTGCAAGTGCCTCATCTTGTGCTTTGGAATTAGCCTCCTTCTTTGCATTCTCAAACAATTTCTAGTGGTCTTCTGCAGTTAGAACATGCTCAGTTCCAACATCGGATGTCCTCAGTAGTTATGGTCACAAGAGGCTCATGGTCTGATTGTGTAGCCTCCAAGTTAGTGTCAATGTCATGAATCTCAACCTCTTTTTGTTTGTCTTTCTCAGCTTGCTCATGAAGGCTACCTACGAGGACTTCCCTAGTAGACTCCTCTGGGAGGGAAGGTTGAGATGAAGCTCCTTCTCTAGTAGTAGTAACTTCTACACCTTGTGATTCATGAGCTTCTTGAGAGGGTATTCCTGGATTGGAATCTCCTCCAGAGCTAGGAGGAAGGTACTCCAACTATTCCTTAGGAGTTGTCCTCCTCTTTGTCCTTCTATATCCTTGGGTGCCTATTGCTTTCCTCTTCTTTGAGGATTGAGCTTCTAGTTCCTTTATCCTCATGACTACCCATTGGATGCTTCTATCCATCACTGTACTGGTAAGTTGTTTGATATCAATGAATTCTTCTTCATCCCAATTTATTGGGTCCAAGCCTTTAGTACCTATATTCTCAACTTGATACCTGGGGTCCAAAACTACACCATCATCTAATAGTGTATCAGGAATATCTTCCTTCACCCCATATTCAATCATCTATGGGATGGTAAGCCTTTTATAGTTTCTCTTCCACACATCATAGTCAGCTTGCATATCAATCCAAAAATATTCGAACAAGTTAAAATGCTTGTCAAAAATGGTAGGAGCCAAGCCATTCATCTTGTGCTC
>VDFB02100882.1:0-12844 GCA_007258455.2 Sequoia sempervirens | reverse complement strand
CAAAGTAAGGTCATCCTCTATAGGATACCATAGGCCAAAATCAACTATCCCTTTCAAGTATTTGAAAATCCTCTTCACAACTGTCACATGAGATTCCTTAGGATCAACTTGAAATCTTGCAACAATGCATATAACATTCATGATATATCATAAATTAGTTTGAGTCAAATAGAGCAATCCACCAATCATGGATTCAGATCTTTCTAATTTGTTTTTAGGAGAATCATCATCTTGTGTCAACTTACATTCGGTCACCATAGGTGTACCAATTGGCTTTGAATCTTCCGTACCAAACTTCTTTAGCAATTCTTTCACATACTTGGACTGAGATATAAAGATCCCTCTATCTAGCTAAGTAATTTTCAATCCCAAAAAGAATTTCATTTCTCCAATCATAGAAATCTCAAACTCATTCTGCATCTCATTATCAAACTTCATGTATAAACTATCATCTCCTACAAAAATGGTATCATCAACAAAGACTTCAACAATCAAATCTTTATCATGATCAATCTTGAAATAGAAATTACTGTCAGCAGTACCTTTATTAAATCCAAGCTTCAACAAATACTTGTCCAATCTGGCATACCATGCTCTTGGGGCTTGCTTGAGTCCATACAATTCTTTCTTCAACATACAAACCATATCTCCCTGATCAATCAATTGAAATCCATCAGGTTGCTTAATATACACTTCTTCTAGTTCACCATTTAGAAATGTTGACTTGACATCCATGTGATAAACCTTGAAGTTTTTGTAAGAAGCATAAGCAAGAAATAGTCTCACAGCTTCAATCCTAGCAACATGAGAAAATTTTTCCTCAAATTCAATTCCTTCCATCTGAGAATATCCTTTAAACACTAGTCTTGCTTTGTTTCTAACAACTTCACCTTGCTCATTCAGTTTGTTCCGAAAGACCCATTTAGTTCCAATTACATTTTTGTCCTTAGTTCTATGAACAAGAATTCATGTATCATTATTTTCAATTTGTATTAGTTCTTATTTCATTGCTTCCACCCAATTTTCATCTTTGCATGCTTCATTGACACTATTAGGCTCAGTCTACGAGATCAAACAATATTCTTCTGCAATTCTTCTCCTAGTTTGAACACCTTTGTTCTTATCACCAATAATCTGATCTTCTGAATGATTTAGTATTACATACCTTGGAGTCTTGGGATGTTCTTGAACTTTAGGCTCTTGTGATCTTACTTATGCACTTTCACTAGTTCCTTCCTCTTGATTTTCCTGATTCAACAGAATTATTTGAACTTGATTTGAAGTCTGAACTTTCTTTCCTTAACTTCAATTGTCATTCCCATCGCCCGGAATCATATCCAAAGGTTCTAGATGTATCTTAACTGTGGCTCCTCTACTCAACCTTGGTAAATTAGCACCTCCTCACCACTACTTTCCCTCAACTTCATTGTAGCACCTAGGGCTTTACTTTAGTAGAATAAACCAAGAAAAGATTCCTTCATCACTTGCTAATCAAAAATTTCTTTATATCTTCATCTCTTTGATATAAGTAGCCTTTACCCCAAATATCTTTGGTTTATCTATTAGTAGACTTCATGACCATACCATAGCCTATAAGTATTTTTACCACAATATCACCTTTGGATTTGTACCTAGTTGAGAGAGTATAAAATGGTAGAAATTCTCATGCCTTCTAGATATGTGAAACATTTCCTTCTAGCATCATAGTCCTAGTAGCTTCTTGAATTGTCATGTTCTTCCTTTCCACAACTCCATTTTGTTGAGGGGTATGTAGGGAAGATAATTGTCTCATTATCACATGCTCTTCACAAAAAGAATTAAACTCGCTGGAAGTGAATTCACCACCTCTTTCTGATCTCAAACGTTTAATCTTCAGACCTGTCTCTGTCTCAACCATAGCCTTAAAATCTTGAATTTCTCTAGAGCTTCATATTTTTCCCTTAAGAAAGTAACCCACATCATTCTAGAATAATCATCAAGAAGTAACATGAAATACCTATATCCTTGTAAAATTCTAACTCTAGAAGGACCACACAAGTCAATATGCACAAACTCCAACACTTCATTTGAACAATGTTGTTTTCCCCGGAATGAAACTCTAGTTTGCTTCCCTAACTAAAATTTCTTGCATATAGTATTAGTAGGTTTTATCAACATAGGAAGATCTCTCACAGCCTGAGTATAACTTATCTTGATAATATTATCAAAGTTTACATGACGCATTCTCCTATGCCACAACCAACTTTCATCAACTTGAGAAATCAAACAACTTTTACTAGTAGCATTTAGGTGAAAGATATTAACTTTTGTTTTTGTACTAGATGCAATCACATTTCTAGAACTCCCCAATATTCTACACTTTCCATTCTTGAATTGAAGATGCTATCCCTAGTCAACCATCTGTCCAACACTTAAGATATTATGCTTCAAATCTTCCACATATAGAACATCATCAGTATTATGCTTACCATCAAATGAAATGGATCCTCTGCCACGGATTACACTAGATTTGTCATCACCAAATCTTACAACACCACCATCATACTTTTCCAAGCTCACAAATTTAATTTTATCACCTTTCATGTGATGAGAGCATCCACTGTCAATCACCCATTCATATTTTTCTTCAACTCGAGCAGCTAGGGCTTTCTCCACATTTGTGCACTTAGCAAATTCAGTAGGTACATGATCATTTTCCTTGATAGCAATAAATACCCATTCATCCTCACTTACATTCGCTTTATAAAATTCATCATCTGTCACACCTTCATCACTTACTCTTTCTGAACACCTTGAGGAAAAATGACCTATCTTATTGCAAGAAAAATATTTAATAGGCAATTTCCCTTTATACTTACCTACTCCTCTAGCTTCCCTCTTGACAATAAGTTCTTCAAGATCATCTAGTTTTCTCTCTTCTTCTTCAATATCTCACATTTCCTCCTTTTTCTTGAACACCTTTCTAGAATAACTTTCACCTGGATCATATCTATGCTTATCTTTTCTGGAGATAGTAGCTTTGAATGTAGATTTTGTCTTAGGAAGAGAATCACCAAACTCACTTAATTCGAAAGTAGTAAGCTTACCAATCAACATATCTCTAGTTACATTTGTCAAAGTTTGGATTTCCTCAATAGCAATAGCTTTGGCTTTGTATGCAACAAGCAAGGATCTAAGCACTTTAGCAACAATCTCCGATTCTTCCAATGTTCCACTAGCACATCTGATACTACGCACAAGTTCATTCACTTTCTGCATAAAAGAAGTGATATTCTCATCTTCACCCATTCTCAACATTTCATATTTCCCTTTTAGGATTTGCAACTTAGCAATCTTCACATGGGCATCACCTTCATACATATTTTCCAACTTTTTCTAGATCTCATAAGCAGTCTTCAACTCCATTACATTTTTTATTTTAGAATCAATCATAGCACTCAATAATGCTTCCTTAGCCATGATATTGTACTCGGCTTCCTAAATCTCATCTATAGTAGAAGGACCATTATGTGGAATGATATACCTATTCTTTGTAATTTTCCATTAAGATTCACCAATGCATCTCAAATGACACTCCATTCAAGTCTTCCATAGAGAATAATTAGTTCCATCAAATCTTAAACTATCCTCTTATATGTTACATCCCAACCACCTCAAGCTATTAAACTTTATTTCTGAGGGAATCTACTCTAATACCAATTGTTGGAAACATAAGGGCATAAACTCAGAGGTGGGGGAACTGGCTTCATAAAAATTAAAATTATGTAAACTTATTCTCAAATCTAATAAATAAAACATGAAAGCATAAAACCATCACTTACATCAAAAACATACATAAATACTCCGGGTGATTTTTTACGTGGAAACCCTATTAGGGGAAAAGTCTTACTTCTGGAGGTTAGGTCCACAAGATTATAATTACAGTGCATAAAAAGAATTATAAATGGGAATCTACATGCATTCAAGCATACCACTACCTAGAGCCACCGGCCAAATACAGACTTATTTCCTCAAAGGAAGACCTACTTTCTTATAGGAAAACACTTTGATTACATCCAAATATTCGGAACTGACAAATAACATCCTCATAATGCCTAATTGGCACCTGCTAAGCACAAATTATTTTGCCTTTCTTCTCTACTTTGCATTTCTACCTTCAAAAGATTTGAACATTATTTTCTTGTATTTTATTGTCTGCTCCATACTTCTTGAGTTCTATTGTTGTCTAGTGAAAAGGACTTTAACACCCAAAGGTTTCAAATGAACTGTAAGAGCTCCTTCACATAAAAAATAATAATAGAAAAATGTATTGTTTTTTACTGATGGTTGAGGCTGGCATCCAACAACTAATTGTTTTGATTCTAAAGATTAGCAACCATTTCATTTGCATCTATAGAAAGAGTGGATATTTCAAACCTCTCATGAATATATATATATATATATATATATATATGAGGAGAGAGTATATATATATGGTATATATATATATATATAGGAGAGATATATAGTATATATATATATATATATATATAACTCCATGAACTGGAAGAATGGCATCAAAACACATGATAGTTGTTGATCCAACCAACAAAATTTATTTGCATATGCTAATAGATGTGTATGAACAACAATATAAGCCTAATTTTTGGATGCATCACCTGTTAGCTCTCAAAAACTCAGGTTGAATGCCTCAAGAGGCTACCAATCTCTTGATATGCTTTAGGGTAACAGACAAGGTCAAGAGAACTCAACCTTCTACTCTTCAGGTGCTGCTAACCTGGGTGGGTGTACCTTTCTAAATGAAGCAGACTTAACTTATGATTTATCCTTCTGAAATGCTTTGTCCACAAGGGCAAATGACAGTGAACAAATGAAATCAAAACTGACAGCAATAGCAATCTTATAATCTAAATCCTAAAATGCTTAATTAACAGATATAAAGAAACTGAATGAATTCAAATGATGAAATTGTAGAGACCAGTGCCTTATTGGGTATGCAGAGTCAAAAGAAACAGAAGAGGGAAACTTATTTTGGCAGAAAATCAAATTGTAGGCATATGATTTGTTCATAACTTGTATAAACAATGCAGGATTATGACTACTAAGCTCTACTTTAATAATCCAGATGAATCTTCCTGATTACTGTGATCAACAAAAAGGATTTAATCTCTGCTTGAGAGAACCAATAGATTAATTACACAGATACAAAAAATGTACATTGACAAATTGAACATAAACTTGTTATGTCAATTTAAACAACCAGAAAGAATCAAAATGGAGACAACTTAGCAATACTTTTCAATAAACTCAACATACAATTGATACCAACAATAAACTGCCACACCAGCTGAATTTCATTGAAATCGCCATTTGAAAACATGCACCATGGTCTCTAACATGACAAAATTATTCTACTGTACATCCATCTCTACCTACTATATTCTAATCTAAAATCTGATCTTATCTCAATTACAATCGGGGTGCATATTTATACAACAGCATCAAGAAAATAAATCATATTGGAAATCCATGTCGGCCACCGTAGAATTCGGGCAATTTTCATGTCGGCCCTCAATAGTATTTAGAAATTCCATATGTCATCCCACAACGTTTGAATATTAATCGCCAATGGAACAGTCACCAAGACAATGTAGCAGTATGCCGAAGGCAATTATAATGTTGATCGCTGTCATCCCGTGTTCCTTTGTTCTTTGCATTATTCGCTTTCGCCATGACCATATATTTGCTATGATGAAGTCAAGAAGTATCCCTTTGTCCCCTGCATTTCACCAAGACCTGCCAGAGTTGAGGAAACATCATATTGAATACCTTATGTCATACCGAAAACTCATATATTAAGTTCCTTCCAATCAGTGAGACACAAGCAGCTTTCTTACTGAAATTTTCCCCCTTTGCTTCATCTGCTTTGCTGTAGCCTTATGATGTTGGGAGGACCTCTCACAGATTATTATATCTCACCGAAATCCAACATTTATATTCAAGTCACTGAGACAAGAGAAAACTCTCACCGAGAAGCATCTTTCATTCAATTCATTGTCGATGTGACACATCACACTCAGGGAGACCTTATAGAGATTTCCCAAGCTATAGCAAAAGGCCAAATGAAACATATTGGTCACTAAAACATATGAATTTTCTTGCCAGCGAGTCCATCAGTCGCTATAACTTGCAACCCTCGGTGAGACATCACACAGATTACTTTATCACATTGAATCAACCGAGCACACCAAGATCGCCAAGAGAACACAAAACTCTCGCCGAAAGCCAATATAAGAAATTCCTTCAAGCTCCATCAGCGAGACATACACATACCCATGACCACATGCCGAAGACATTATGTTTGGCTGAAGCGAAGACTCAAACGAAGTGTCAGCGAGACCGAAGGTCACTCGCCGAGACCTCATATTGATAGCCCCAACCTATACCGATAAGACTCCTCCCGCCACCGGCAATCGGCAAGACAAGCAGGACTCACCAAGACATAATGTTGATACCGCCTAGATTTGTCGATGAATCCTCATATGCGCAAGTCGGTGAGACCCGACCCATTCGGGGAGACCTCACATAGATGAAAATAATTATGTCGATATACCATTCCTCTGTCGCCGAAAAAACATGAAAGTCATGCCGATAATTGCCGGTGAGTAAACTCCAATCGCCGTGACACAGAAAACGTCTTGCTGATAGGCAACACAAATGTTTTATCAGAGAAACGGATTGGAGAGACCCCAATATTGTCACGCCGATAAGCCTGCAGCAAACAAATGTTAGCAAAGATGCATGACTTGATGGATTCAAAGGGGCTATATGGAAATAATATGAGTGAAATATGCACATGGTAGGACCAATCTAGAAATTTATGAGTAAAATGAATCTCTACACAAAGATCCTTCACTGTCAAAACAAATGTAAGTTGGACACAATACTTCAAGATCATCTTCATGTGCACATCCCTGGCATACAGGAGTTAACAAATCTGCAATCTATTCATCGACAAGTGAACAAGTCTCATCATTTTGACCACTATAGTTACATTCTTCACTTTTGTCATCATCAAAAAGAGATCCAATACCATAAGAGAATGGGAAATTAGAAACATCATCAGCGCTGTCATTTATGCCATAAATACTTTGTTTATCTGAAATTATTTCCTCTTTTTCATAGAATGGATTTGAAAATATCTGAAACTCATTCATGGACATACCTTGGCAAAAAATCATCTGATCTTCATTTAACTCTTCATCATACAATGAGTTTGAAAAAGTTTGGAAATCATTTTCAAATGTACAAACCTTATCATGATCAAATGTATCTTCATAACTTTCAACTGCAACCAAAGGTATTGTATACTTACTATCTGATGAATCAACATCTCTCATTGCCACTTCATCCAGATCTTCATAAGAAGTAGAAGAATCCCTTTTCTACAGATCAAAATCCTTAGGTTCATCATCAGAATCAGGATATTCACTAGATTCCTCACAACATACCCTACCTTCACTGTGACAATCTGTTGTGCAAGAAAGATGCCTTTCACCTTCATCTTCCTCAACATGGTGAAAATTATTTGAGGTCAAATATACTGTGTGATCTTCTTCATTGTTTTCCATCAGCATTCCCTCTTCTTGCATTCTTTGGGCTACAACACAATAATCTGGGGAATGTGGCATATCACAAACTTCATAGAAATAATTGTTACTTACCATGTAGGTTCCCTTTGTTAATGGATTAGGAGCTTCCTTGTTTCTAGGCCTAGCTGTTATAGGTTTTATGTCCTTCCAGTCTATATTATAAGACATGTCATGCAACCTCGGCTTTTCATTCCTGTAAGTATTCTCCTGTCGGTACTGATAACTGCTGCTTTGCTGACGAACCTTAGGATTGTCTGTTTTATCCATTATCCCTGCAGCCCTCCTATTGTTTTCAATTGTCTGTGCCATCTTCTGTGCTTCAGCCAAATCTCTTGGGAATCTATTTCTCAATTCATACCCTGTCTTAGGGTCAAAAGCATTCAAATAAACACTCAATGTTACAAAATCTGGCAACTTTGATCCATGAGGTATCTTATTCTACAATTTATTGAATCTCTGATTAAAATCATAAATTGTGTCATTCTGATCTTTCTGAATCCATATTAATTCATGAAGAGTAGCATCTAGTGCACTTGGATTCCCATATTCCTCAAGGAATTGATCCTGAAATCCTTGGAGAGAATCAATAGAGACTGCTAGTAAGCTATTGAACCAATCCCTGGCGTTTTCAACAAGTGATATCATGAATAGCCTCATGCATAAATCTTCATATGGCATATCCAAATCTTGGATGAAAGCATTGAAACTTCTTAGATTCTCCTCAGCAGTGACTGCATCACTCCCAGTAAACTTTGGAACCATACTTCTCCAACTGTTATCCATTAGATAAGGGGATAATTGAATCCTTGCCAAATCAAACTATATGATCATTGTTGTGTATTGATGAGGGGGGGCGCTAGGTGGGTACTGATGCTGGTATGGTGGACCATTGTATTGTGAATGATAATATGGCACATACTACTGACCATGAGGAGCTCCAGTATGACCTCCCCTGAACTGAGATCCTGTATCATTCATGTTTGAACAAATGCAATATTTCTTTCAGAGTTGCCAACTACTTTTCCAAAAGTAGGAAAATCATTATTTCTGATCTTTCTCCTAGTGGAATCACCCTTTTCTAAAATTTCTCAAATTACAAATCTTTTCTTCACTGACTCTATATGATGGTCTTCAACCGAATTTTTTGATGTAATCCCCAACAGAGTCGCCAATTTGTTAGCTCTCAAAAATGCAGGTTGAATGCCTCAAGAGGCTGCCAATCTCTTGATACGCTTTAGGGTAATAGACAAGGTCAAGAGAACTCAACCTTCTACTCTTCAGGTGTTGCTAACCTGGGCGGGTGTACCTTTCTAAATGAAGTAGACTTAAGTTATGATTTATCCTTCTAAAATGCTTTGTCCACAAGGGCGGATGACAGTGAAAAAATGAAATCAAAACTGACAGCAATAGCAATCTTATAATCTAAATCCTAAAATGCTTAATTAATAGATATAAAGAAACTGAATGAATTCAAATAATGAAATTGCAGAGACCGGTGCCTTATTAGTATGCGAGTCAAAAGAAATAGAGGGTAACTATGCGGCGAAAATCAAATTCTGGGAGGCATATGATGCATTGTGGCATATTAATGGGGATTATGACTACCCTGGCGCTCACTAATAATCAGATAGATGTACGGTCATGATCAAACAAAGGTTTAATCTTTCTTGAGAACCAATAGATTAATCACAGATACAACAAATGTACATTTAATGTTGAACATAAACTGACATAAATATTAATTTAAACAACCAAAGAAAAGAATCAAAATGGAAGCGAGCTTAGCAATGTTCAATAAACTCAACATACAAGGTGGTACAGCAATGACTTTACGCTTTTAAACTGGCAGATTTCATTGAAATCGCCATTTGAAAACATGCACCACTGGTCTCTAACATGAAAATTATTCTCTTGTATCCATCTCTACCTCTTGTATTCTAATCTAAATCGTCTTATCACCAATTATAATCGGAACATGGCCTTACACGGCATCAAGAAAATAAAATCATAATGGAAATCATGTAAACCCAGGTAGAATTTGAGAAATTTTTCATGTCGACCCCTCAACATTGTTAAAATTCTATATATAGCATTTACCATCGTTTAGAATATTAATGCGCCAATGAGCACGATCCATAGAGACAATGCAGCAATATGCCAAAGGTAATTATAACGTTGATCGTTGTCATCCTGTGTTCCTCTATTCTTTGCGTTATTCGCTTTCGCCATGACCATCTATTTGCTATGCTGAAGTCAAGAAGTATCCCTTTGTCCCCTACATTTTTCCAATACCCGCCAGAGTCGAGGAAACATCATATCGAATACCTTATGTCATACCAAAAACTCATATGTTAAGTTCCTTCCAATCGCTGAGGCACAAGCAACTTTCTTACCGAAATGTTCCCCCTTCGCTTCATCCGCTTTGTTGTAGCCTTATGATGTCGGGAGGACCTCTTGTAGATTATTGTGTCTCACCGAAAGCCAACATCTATATTCAAGTCACTGAGATAAGAGAAAACTCTCGTTAAGAAGCATCTTTCATTCAATTCATTGTCGCTATGACACATCGCACTCGTGCAGACCTTATAGATATTTCCCAAGCTATAGCGAAAGGCCAAATGAAACATATTGGTCATCGAAACATATGACTTTTCCTGCCGATGAGTCCATCAGTCACTATAACTTGCAACCCTCGGTGAGACGTCACACAGATTACTTTGTCACACCGAATCAACCGAGAACACCGAGATCACCAAGAGAACACAAAACTTTCACCAAAATCCAATATAAGAAATTCCTTCAAACTCCGTCGGTGAGACATACACATCACCATGACCACACGCTGAAGACATTATGTTTGGATGAAGCGAAGACTCAAACGAAGTGTTGGAGAGACTGAAGGTCACTAGCCGAGACCTCATATCGATAGCCCCAACCTATATCGATAAGACTCCTCCCACCACCAGCAGTCGGCAAGACAAGCAGGACTCACCAAGACATAATGTTGATACCGCCTAGCTCCGCTGATGAATCCTCATATGTGCAAGTCGGTGAGACCTAACCCATTCAGGGAGACCTCACATAGATGAAAATACTTATACCGATATACCATTCCTCTGTCGCTGAAACAACATGAAAGTCATGTCGATAACAGCTAGTGAGTAAACTCCAATCGTCGTGACACAAAAAATGTCTTGCCGATAGGCAACACAGATGTTTTATCAGAAAAACGGATTGGGGAGACCCCGATATTGTCACATCGATAAGCCTGCAGCAAACAAATGCTAGCAAAGATGCATGACTCGATGGATTCAAAGGGGCTATATGGGCAGAATATGAGTGAAATATGCACACAGTAGGACCAATCTGAAAATTTATGAGTAAAATGAACATGTAAAACACCATATTTTTACAGTTCCAACATCACCCATGTGCAATTATCACATTTCTCCCATATTCATCATTTAAATAAGTTTAAAAACCTCCTTCCATTTTCTATGCATGAAATAACATGACAAATCATTGAAAAACATAGTCTAGAACTACTACCACATCATGTTTTATAACTCTAGAGCACAAAAAACTATACATCATGGATATTGAATATTCAAATCCAATGTTTCACTAGTAGGTTAAGTTTTGCATCTCAACAAGGGTGCACTATTTGGTGACAACAACTATAGTTCAAACTCTTAAGGGATTCAACCAATTGAACCTTAGCTTTCGAGGTGATTCAAGCATGTTTGGAGTGATGGAATGCATGCCGCGGTAATAGCGTACGCCTAGATGTTTTTAGAATGGTTGTTGGTCACGCGGAGTTGCAAAGCGAAGGTTGAATCACTGCTTTGCGCTGCTGCATTTGATAACGCCTAGGAAAAGAATTACGCCACCATAGGAAAAGCCTGCGAGATAGCAAAAACTAAGAGAGGTTATTGTATTGGGGCCCAATGCAGTCTCATAGGCTTTCTAAGTGTCACGGTATCCAAGTAACAACATGTTGAAGATTGCATCCATTTTGCACTTTGGACTCTTAAGGGATTTTGTCGATTGAACGTAGCTCAGAGTGATTCGACATGTTTTAGTGTAAGAAGGACCATGCCTGGCAGCACACCGGTCGCGTCGAGGAATAGTTTTTGAACTCATACGAGGTTGCGCAAAAGACAAAATTTGTACTTTGCAACTGCACTTGTATTTGACAACTTTTCTCCAAGTGAAAATTTTCCTGTGAAACACCGAGATAGCGAAAACCAAGATAGGTTATTGTAAAGGGGCCCAACGCGATTCCATAGGCTTAGGCGAGAAGTTTCTAAGCATCACAGTATCTAAGTAACATGTTGAAGATTGTAGTCATTTTGCACTTTGGACTCATAAGGGATTTTTCCAATTGAATGTAGCTTGGAGTGATTCAACATGTTTGGGTGTGAAAAACAACCATGCCTGGCATAAACATACCCACTCGGATGCGTTGGAACAATTTTTTTGGTCACACGGATTGTAGAACAAAAGTTGCACCACTTTGCAACTTTGCACTACTTACATTTGACAACTTTTTTCTCAAGTGAAAATACCTCCGAGATAGTGAAAACTGAGAGAGGTTATTGTAGAGGGGGCCAACATGATCCCATAGGCTTAGATGAGAAGTTTCTAAATATCACAGTATCCAAATTACAACATGCTAAAGATTGCAGCCATTTTGCACATTTGACTCATAAGGGATTTTGTCAATTGAATGTAGCTTGGAGAAATTTGATGCGTTTGAGTGTGAAAGAGGACTATTCCTAGCATAAACGTACCCAAATGGATGCGTCAAAACAATTTTTTTGGTCACACAAGTTGCAGAACGAAAGTTGCACCACTTTGTAACTTTGCACTACTTATATTTGACAACTTTTTCCCCAAGCGAAAAGTCGCCACCACGGGAAAATTCCTTCAACATAGAAAAAACAAGAAGAGGTTATTTTAGAGGGGCCCAATGTGATCTCATGGGATCAAATGATAATTTTCTAAGCATCATGGTATTTGAGTAAGAACCCATAAAAAATTGCAGCCATTTTGCACTTTGGTCTCCTAAGGGATTATGAGGTTGAACGTAGCTCAGAGTGATTCAACGTGTTTGGATTCAAAAGAGGACCATTATTAGCATAAACATACCCTCTCAAATGTGTCAGAATAGTTTTTTTGGTCACACAAGA
>VDFB02100881.1:0-29300 GCA_007258455.2 Sequoia sempervirens | reverse complement strand
TATTATAAAACTAAAATTTAACTTCAGTTGTTTTGTTTTATTCATTCGACGGGAAATGCGTTTTGGCCATTGTTATGTGAAACGGTGCTTTCCCACCACGTTTTGAAATGGCGCATTCCCGCAACATTTCTGGTAACACAGCATCACACACGATTAACTGATATAAAAACCGTCTTCAAATTAAATACTCAAAAACCTAATACAAACTTACAAGAAAATCACTCTTTAGACATGTGAATCTTCATAATATATACTAACTCTTGCTTCTACAAATTTATTGGACTCTGAACAACCTTGCTACACTTGTCTACTCACTTCCTGTGATATAGGAGAGGAGCTATCTTATTTTAGAAATAGAAATGCAACTAGAAGATTAAGTGTAGTTAAGCCAGAGGAAAAACACTCCTAATACAACATTCCAACCACTGTATGCAAGGAACAAGTTTGTTAAAAGCATGAAGATATGTGTCCTAGCCTATTCAATTCTTGCTGAAGAATTGCCATTATGTCTGCCACTTATTAGACGCTCTCCTCTGCTTTGTTGAGCTTCCTCCTTAACTTGTGTGGAAGCTATTGTCGTTGATCAGTTGTCAGCGACTGAGATACCTGGATGTAGGTACTCGTGGCTTTGGCTGCAAGCGCTCACACTTTTGACAATAGTGTATTCCTACTTTTTGTTGCAGGCAATGCTACAGCCTTGGTTGTGGGTTGTCTTTCTTGCTGCATGTAGAAGATAGTTTGCAAAATATTTCTACTATAAGATCATTATAAAATATAAACAATGTAATATGCTATAATATTTTGAAAATAATTGACTTCACAGTTCACACAAACATTTATTAAAACATCGTGCATCTCATATAATGCTTTTACTCAAATATTAATAAAATGTCTTGAGCATGGTATAGAAATGTTTTTGGAAATGACTTTGAAAACAGGAAATTTAAGCAGTAAATGGGGACAATTAGAGGACCCATCATTCACTAGGTAAGTAACTTCTTCAGACAAGATGACTAGAAACACAGCCTCAGAGTCAATTACTCCCCTCTCTCCCTATGCCTTATCCCCATCCTGCAGCAAAAACATTAAGCTGAAAGCTAATTCTAGTCTACTTCATAATTAATTAGTTTATCCTAACAGGGCTATTGTTCTATTTAGAAACGCAACCAATAGCAAGAGTGAAAATAGCTTCACGGAATCTCTGATTAATAATGAACGATTTCCATTGTGGAGTGGTGCTTTAAAATATTAACTAGAATATTTGCGCAGGTGTTGCTAATTATCAATGATAAATATGAAAATAACACAGCTTTAAGCCAGAAATCTAGCATATCTAGCATTTATATTAACATGGACTGTGAAAACTACATGCGATGATCGATAAATGTTCCAGATTTTACAAAACAATTCTATTTATGTCAGTTCTGAATTGTTAAATGTTACATAGCATCAGGAGAAACAAAAACTAGCAGGAATTTTCTTTCCATGGGACGCTGATCTTTGTGTGTAAGTTTCTAGTACACCTCGTAATTATTTATTGCAATCTAGTGTTGCTTGAAGCACCTTCAGGAAGCAACCCATAATAAGTAATGTAGAAGGCAACCAAAACCAAATTTTCTTTCCATGGTATGCTGATCTAAGTGTAAGTTTCTAGGATACCTCCTAATTATTTATTGCAATCTAGTGTTACTTGAAGCACCTTCCTTCTGAAAGCAACACATCATAACATCATAAGTATTGTATAAGACAACCAGAACCAATCAAAATAAAAGTAGAATCATAGGTGAATAACACTATATTTAACATTTTAATAGCTAATAATATCTTGCACATTCACAATGTATAATGGGAATGAGTTTTGCAAAAGGGCATCGCTGGAGGAATCTTCTAACCACAGTTTCCCTGTTTATTCATTTGCTTGTGTCTCTGGGATGTGGGTCTTCTTTTCTTCTCTCCATCAAGGCCTTCACTAACAGGGAATCACTAACAGAGTGTACCGATGGAGAATCATGGGTACAGAAATGGTTACAACAAAAAGCAATTAGGTGCTCACTCTAGAAATATAACAAAATGGCATGCACACCTAGATTTAGGAAAGATTCAGTACAAAACACAGTAGTTGTTTTAGTGGCGTACCAACGAATATTCTGGCATCACCCTCTGCAAATCCTACCGTGTTTCTCCTATCTTTAGGAAATGGAACAGCTGTCAATAGTGAAATTTTGGGCTGCACTACTCTTACCACAGAAATGAATGTATTTCTTAATCACCTTGTCATTTTCTTCGCAATCTGCTGTTGCTTGCAGCACCCGGTGAAAGGAAACCATAAAATAGAAAAAAGAATAGGGTAAGTTACCACTAGCCATTAAAATAAAAGTAGAACCTGTGGCGATCACTCTGCTGGTCATTTTGATGGCTAGTGGTACTTCCCGCATTCTTTCTATTTGATATCATGCTATATTTAGTGGAGCGGGTGTCGCTTGCAGCACCTGAACAGAGAAAGCCATGAAATAGAAAAAGAAAAGGGTAAGTTACCACTAGCCATTAAAATAAAAAAATAGAACCTGTGGCGATCACTATTCTTTGTCATTTTGATGGCTAGTGGTACTTTCCGCATTCTTTCTATTTGATATCATGCTATATTTGGTAGAGCAGGGCGCTGCAGAGAAAAAGTTGCGAGCGGCGCGTATGCACTACAATGGCCTCATTTTCCTTTCCCTCGCGTATCTCAGACTAAAAAGATACGGTTTGGTAAGACTACGGTTTTCTTTGCATCATCAGACTAAAAAGATAGGGTTTGGTAAGACTAGGGTTTTCTTTGCACCATATAATCGGCTTTTTTTTAAATGATCGTGAATATTTTTAACTAATCAGCTGTTACCTAGTATCAAGAATGCGTTTATTTTTTATTTTAAATTGTAAACTTTTTTTTGACATGTCACATTAATAAGGTTTATAATTATAATAGTGAAAATTCTATATTTACATAGAAGTTTTGCAATAATTTATCTATTCTTGAAATTTCTCATTACACATTTTCAAATTTCATCATTTTTAGTCGGTAGGTTATATACATAGTGTGAGATTTGTAAAAGTTGTCTCACGTCAAAAATAGGTTGTCGATCTCAAAACAAATTTTGATTTGCATTTAATATTAGATCTCTAAATCAAATTGGATTTGTCACATGTGAAATATTGTCTTACCTTAAAACCTCCATTATTTTAGATCCACTTTTCATTTACTGTGAATAGATTGAAGCAGCAATTGTAGGGAAATTGGTTTTGGTTCATCTCATTTTTTAAAAAATAAATAAAAAATGTTGTGTTAGGGCTTCATATTTTTTCTTGCAAACTTTGCCCTTTTTTCCTCATTGACATTGTTGATAGCGTGACATAATTTGTGCAGAATCTTGAGGTAAGTCACTTGCCATGGTCTCGAGGAGTTTTATTTTGTGGAATATGTTAGTTGTTGTTATCATTTATCTGTTGTGCTTCATTTCATTCTAAAACAATTCTAGGCTTTCAGTCGTTAAGCAACTACCTAAGAGGTGTTTATGAATCCTAATGCCTTTTTCTTTATGTTTTCCTTTAAAACCTTAAGCTTTAACAATTTTATGTTTCCTTACTTGTATCCTAAGGGACCTGAGCTAGGCTTTACTCTTAATAAAAAATGTGTTACTTGTTTGTTGATACCTACACACAAAGTATGGCCTTTGAGTGGCATTGGGTGAAGAAAATGTTGATATCCCCCTTTTGGCTACAACTTGTCTTAATTGACAAGAATCAATTTCCTCATGAGTAAATGTTTAGCGGCTAAGAGAGATATGGGAGAATGCAACAACTAGCAAAGGTTCTCGTCCACATACTCTACACAACTATTCACCCTTATTGCCTCTTATTCAATATGCGCTTGGTACTAAAATGTCTTTTTTTCTAACATGGGTGCTTAGCCCTAACATAGCATACATTACCTTCTTCCTCCAAACCCCACATGCTTGTAGAGGATCATGGAGGAGTGTTAGTTGAGACAAAGAGAGTCGAAAGGAGATGAAGAAGAGGTGGAAACAAAGAGAAAAGGGTGTGAGGAAAAGAAGGCAACACCAACCACACAAGTATTCCTATATCTTGGTCATTGGTTGCAGACATTCACCTTTCCTTTGTGCCATTTGGTGGGCTGACATAGAGGAATGGAGGGGAGTTTGTGCACTCTCAAGTATCAAGGCAACATATAAAGTGAGAGACGATTGGTAGGTTTGGCCACACAAAGAGGGATGTGAGGTGAAACATCCACTCCTCACACAGGCCTGTGACTAAAGGGGACTATTTTTTTATTGTGTATTGAGTTTGTCTAATGAAAGTGCCCTAAATGACTGAGTCGAGACCCTAAGAAAAATGTCATTATTTAAACATTTTGGTATATCTGCTTATGGTTCTCCTTACTCATGATTTCAAACACAGTTTTACCACAAAAAAGTAGCGAGCTAACTGTTGGTTGTGAAATTGTATATAAATATATATCTTCTATTTCTAATTAAAGAAAACAACAAAGTTTTATTATTTTTTTATTTCAACACAACCATATGCATGCAAAACCTATTCACCTACAACCATTGTTTCACAATGAGAATATATGTCATTTTTTTGTGGCAAGAACCTATTAAGGGTAGGTTGAATAACATGTTTTTGTATGCCTATACCAAAATTTTCTTTGGCTTTGTTGATTCTAGTGTCACACACACACACACACACACACACGAGTTTGTAAATCTCTTGATTAGAAGTTTGATTTATGCGGTAGAAAATACATCATGTTATTTATGACTGAAATAAATACATGCAAACACACACACACACACACACACACACATACATATAGACAAGAACGAATGAATTTAGTGCTCTAAATATGTGTGTGTGTGTGTGTGTATACATTCACCTATTACTATTATTCTTTTTTTCTCTTGTTTTTCTAGATGGTTAAGTAGAGGTGACTAACCTATATAGAGGTAATGTATAAGAGCAATTGTAGAACTAAAATCTACCCACTCTCATTATTTTCTATTTTGTATGTAGAAAACATAATGTTATATTAAAAATACATATGTGTGTATATATAAAAACTAATGTTATATTTTGATTATGTTCTTTCATTTCATAAAATTTCACAATATTCTCGTTGTAAAAATTTGATTTCCATTTCTTATGATAAATTGAACAAATGACAATTTAGTGGTATAAATATAATTTCAATGCAAATGAAAAAATTGAGTAGTAGAATGTATTGTGCTCAAAAAGGTTGTTTGCAACATGTGAATAGAGCTCAAACTCATTTTTGTTTATTCTATAAGGCAATTACCATTACAGCTCAAAGAAGTTGTTTACAACATGTGAATAGAGCTCAAGCTCATCTTTGTTTTTTTTGTAGGGCATTACCACTACAACAATAGAATGTATTATGTTCAAAGATATTGTTTCCATCATGTGTAATTCCTCCATCCTTCTACAAAGAATTGTTCCTCTTATTGTGGAATACAAATTGAAATAAAGAGTCAATTTATGTCCTTGGATTCAATTAAATGCTACCTAGCACTTGATAGAACTTACACATGTCACTCTGTTAGGAAAACAACCACCCCTATGAGTGAACCCCAGGAGAACCCAAATCTCTACCCATAAAAGATAAAGAAAAATTACTTATTAATGATTTAATTTTGAATAATAGATGATAGTTATGCTCCACTAAGCATCATTTTCTAATAGTTATTCAAATTTAGTTCTTTAATTTTGAGACATTCTCTCATAATAGCATGCCAATAAACATTTTTTTAAGATCTATTATAAGATTCTTGACATCTTTATTTGTCTGATGTTATTTTCAGATTTATAAGACATTCTATATAAATTACAATCGACACAACCGTTGCAGCTTCATTACAATTTCGGTGTAAAATTACCAACTTGTTAACCAAAACAAACATACCACTAAAAGTATGAAGATAAATCATCAAATAAAAGTCGAGATTGTATTTCAAAATTGTATACATAAAATATACTATTATATATAAGATATTGTAAATTAAATCAATGTATCTTCTATACACATATAGACTTGTACTCTCCAACATATTAACATATATATAATTTTTTATCAGTGTGACCCTTGCACCTCCTTTCGATGCAAGTGCTAATATATAAATAATTTGCTTTTCTTCTCTATCTTATATATGTGACTGCACACCTCATCTAAATAAGGTCCACAACTACAGATCTAACTTTAATATCCCTAACAAATATTTAAAGCACTAGATCTAAATCCCTTTGCAAATATCAATTTAAATTAGTGATTCTAATACTATTGTAGTTTCTTGGGAAAATATTTAGGACAAATAAATTTATGAGTAAAATATTTTACCAAAACCCTTGCAACAACTAAGAATTTTTTCTTTCACCTTTACACAATAATATTAAACCTTAGTATTATAAGTAGTTACAACAAAATAAAGGAAATTATTTCAGAGTTCTAAGTCATTTATATGAACTAACAAACCCAAGCTTTCTTCATTACTTTTGCATTCATCGCTACTATGATTCAAATCAAGTTCAACAAATCACAAATCTTTTCCCTATTGAACAAGAATGCAAACACCTTACAAAATGTTATAACAAAATAAATACAATGGCATAAAATGTGGCCAAGATTATACTAAACTTATAGTGCTTAACAAGTAATGATCAGATTCACAAAATGTATAAAACATTATAGAACATTTGTTATATTATTAGGTTTGTAATATATTTATCCATATCTAGTAAAACCCATATTACAAAACACAATTTTGTGCATTAGTAGAATGCCCAGATAATTAAAATATTGATTGTACAACCATAATACAAGCTAAAAAATGCAATACTAGAACCCACAACAACTATAATATCATGCAAACTAAATATTGCTAATATTTGTCACCATTAAAGTTCAAATGCAACCTCTATATGAGGCTATTCTTTCAAGTGAAGGAGTTTCATCTTCAACATGAGATTTATGGGATTTTTATTCTTTAACCTCCATAGATCTATGGGTTTTCTTGTTGGAAATAGGATGTCATTTAATTGCAACCCTAAACATTATTTATTTCATGTATATCCTAAGTCCTTGGAAAGCATTCCCCAACACTAGGATTAGAAAGAGATTAATATTGAATGAAATAATCATGTTAATTCACATTTGTAATTAATTATAAATGTTAGAAGCATGTGAGGGTGTCCAATATGAGTTCCTAAATAATAGGGGCACATGGGGTGCCCACATGGAAGGTGACACTCACCTTAAGTTAAGTTAACTGTTTGGAGTAAAAGATAACACTTTTGAATGCATGTAAAGATCCTAGGAGTTAGGGATTGTTGTTTACATGCATGAAGTTCAATTTAGTTTAGTTCAGTTCATAATTAGTTCAGTTTAATTCAGCTCAGTTTAGTTCAGTTATGGTTCAATTATCTTTAGTTAGTTTTAGTTGAATGCTAGTTGACTTCAGTTAACTTGGAATGCATGACTAATGACTTGAGTTGCATGATAGATAACAGGTGACTACCTTAAGTTAACAAGGGATGACCATTCTTGCATGAATGGTGGAGAGATATGTTTTAGTTAACAAAGAATGATTTGGACCCACCTTGGGCGCCCAAGTTGGCTTCTTGGAGTTAACTCTTTTGCATGCTAAGATATTTCAGAAGGCTGAGTTGAATGGGCCCATTCTTGGGCGCCTACTTTGAGGATAAGCCTTGAAGATATCTTCAGAATCAAGGTTTAGTTGTGACTTCAGTTTGGGACGCCCAAATGGATGAAGCACATGTTTTGGCATTGTTCTTCACGATAGAACTCTACTTGCAAGAGATAGGTGTACCTTTTGTGAGATAGCGATTGAGCTTTGTAATTGTAACTCTTTGGAGTTTACAAAGTTGATTATTGCCTATTTATCTCAAGCAAGTTGAAGAGATTCGATTATCAGTTTTATTGTAGGTTGTGAAGAAGATTTGGTGTAGGAAAAAGAAGCATTCTCAAGAAAGGATTGGAATTATTGTAATCTACTTCAGAGATTAAATAATACATTGATTCTTGGCGGAGTTTTTTCCCGAAAGGGTTTCTCCATGGTATATGTTGTGTATCTTCTAATATTTTGTCTATTTCTTCTACAACCTTTTGTCTTCATTCTACAAATGATAAAATGAATTAATCAAATAATCACCCACAAATAATCTATAACAAAGAATACATATTTAGATCAGCAATCATAAAGTTTTACAAAGTATTAAGCTACATAAACACCTTAATTTTCAACATTTCTTTCTCAAATTTAAACACTTGAACAATGAGTGCACATCAATGTGACATTTTTTTGTTAGGATTTGTGTAGTTTTTCCTATACTCTTTTCATTTTATCTTTTGTCCCTTTATACAACCAAGAACATGTTAAAATTTATAATAATGTCTTCAATCCCCCCAAAGGCCTATTTATAGACCTCCCATGACCTAGTTGACCCCCCTTCATAACTAGACACACTGGACATGTACCTAAATTGCTAACATAGAGGCCTAGATTGACCTATAAACATAAATTCTGCCATCTATGCACCTAAATGACTAAAATCAACTTGTCAAAAAAATTGGAATTTTGCCAAATTTCTCGAGGGGGCACCACACTATCCTACTGTCACTAGGGCATACTACCTAAACATGATTTTTTGAATTTTCTTTGACGAAATGCTAAAAAATGTATTGTATCAAAGAGTGGAAAAATGTAGATACCCAAAATTGTCCTAGCTTGCAAGCAACACTTTTACACTAATTTAAATGCCCTTTTCCTAATGATTAAATAGTGTTTAATTATTTAATTATTATTTAATAGCATATTCCACTATTAATAAAATGATTTTATATTACTTAATTAATTTACTTTATCTTTATTCTTCTTGATTAATTAAATAAATCCTATTTATTTAATTATGTAAATTTAATTATATTTATTTAATTATGTAAATTTAATTATATTTATTCTTCTAAATTAATTAAATAAATTGATATTATTTAACTAATCATTCATTATCCCTTTCTAAATTAAATAATTACTTTAATTATTTAATTATCCATTTTCTCACTTTCAAAAATTAAATAATTATTTTAATTATTAAATTATCCTATATTCTCTCAACATTATCCACTTCTTCAATAATATTAAAATTAATTATGTTATTTATCTAATTCCCACTCGCACATTCCTTTAATAATTAATTCATTTAATTAATTATTAAACTCATGTATTTCCATGTTGTTCTTAATGAACACTCTCTTCTAGTCCATTGACTAACCAATGCCAATCTATTGATCAATCAAATTAGTTCACTCTGACTCAGTGTGCATTAACAAAGAAATCAATTCCTCATGCAAATAGTTAACTAAAATCATGCAACTAGTTGCAATCAATTAACTCATCAATCAATTCCTCTAAAGGATTATACACCCTTGATCTCTTTAGTCCTTTCAATCTTGATTGTTCATCCAAATCAAACTTTTCTATAAACTAGACCGTCATTCCTCTTTGAAGGCTAACCATGAATCTTTGAGATTTTGCATCCTTTATCATATTCAGTATTCATTTGAGCTTGAAGAAATATAATGCACACATAAATCTAAGAGTAAAGGCAAAATGAAGAAGAGCAATGGAAAAATGGAGAAGAGCAATGGAGATAAATCAAGGATAACATATGAAGGAAGGTATATCATATTGATTTATTGTCTTCTATGTTGTATTGTGCTTCATTGTTAGATTAGATTGGGAGTTGCTTGAATTATCATAGTTAGTGGTTGTTATTTTTTATTCATGTTGATTTATACATCTCTCTTTCTGGTCATACAAATGGTGAACTTGATGTAAGCTAACAGATTTTTGTGAAAATTTTGAGAAATTTTGAGCTACAAGATCTACACTATAATCGTTCTACTACAACATTGCATATGTGGTCAATCACCGCATTTGTTAGAGTGTGACACATACATAGTTTTATGTGTTGCATTTATCACAAACCTGCACCGCATTTGATTGTGTTTCAAAAAATGTATGTTATGCTAATGATTGTTGATTTCACTTATTACATAGACTGACAACTTTCATCTGATACTCTAACATTTCAATCTTATTTCTTGGGTTGTTTGTTTTACTTTTTTATGTCAATTTGTGTGTTTGCAGGTTTTGAGATGCATCTAGTTTTTCTACATTGCAATCGTCTTGAATTAACATCACATTCATCTTATTTTTGCACAGTATTCGTCCTGAATCTGTACCACAACTGTTATGTCCCTGCACTGCATCTGTCAGAGAGGTAAAATTGGGTTTTCATATTTTTTTTATGGTTTTACTTTCTAATTTTGATATATTAAGCTTTTGGGTTACTAATATTTTCTGTCAAATTTGTGGCTACCGCTATGCAAAGATATACCTTGAAACTATTAACGCTTTTTATTGCAAATCGTCAATTAAAGACACATTTGAAACATGCTAATGACTTTGATGCAGGTCTACTTGTTGAAGACTATCTACTAAAATGTGTCTTTATTTTTCTACAATATTAATCTTCATTTTGGCTTTAAAAAGAATGAATGTATTCCATGTTTGGTAGATTAGTGGTATGTATCCTCTTCCCTCACACCTTGTGTGACCTTGGGAATCAGAAACGTCACTAATTTGCAACCTTGTTATTTACTTGAGGTGTAGTGTTAATGTATGCTCTCCCCTCACGACACCAAAGAATGATCTTGGGGATCAAAAGTTGCACTATAACCATTTAATTCAATAGTGAGACTTGCTTGGTGGCCTCATCACCCTAGGTTATGGATCTCAAGCACATTTCATGGTGGGCTATATAAAGGGGGGAGAATGAAAGTTATACCTCAAGGTGTGGCCAGTGTCCTTCAAGCCAAGCCCCATGACCCTTGGTCTGTCGAGACAGGGAGGTAATGAGTAGAGAGGAGACCCCTCTTGGCTTGAGCATAATAGAGAGGATCATTGTTCACAGTAGACGCCTACTAAACACCATTATTTTTAGAAGCCTGGGAACCATTCAACTATGATTTGTAGTAGTGCAGTACAAGGATCAATGCACAAAGTTATTCACCATGTCCTCCTCTAAGTTGAGATAGAATTTATTTGAGTTGCTAGCAATATCCTCTCAAGGGGAGAAAGAAAGTGAGCCTGTGTCGTATTGGGCTTGTGCCACTAGGTGTCTAGCTATCCGGTTTTGAAAAGAAAGGTGTTTTTATCTGATCTTGTCGAGTATCTATCACTTAACTATGAGGTGGGCCTACTACAAGTTTACACTCCTATCTGATTAACTAAGTTGTGTATGTATTCAATTGTCTTGAATCAATTCTCTATTAGTGACACCATTAGCCTTAGGGCCTTAAACCTTGTTACCAAGAGTCAAAGAGTCGCAACTCTATATGTCTACTGTCTACTTTGTTTTACAAGTCACTTGAGTCAAACCTAAAAAAATCAAACACATAAAATTCACTTAGAAAATTGTTCATAGGAAAAAAACTAGAGCATCACATCTGTTAACTTCTACACCGCAACTATGATTTTGCAACGTAATTATAGAATCTGTGCAATGCATCTATTAATTTTGCAATGCATCTATCTTTTTTGTACCACAACTGTCTCTATTATGAACCACAACTATCATAAATTTGCAATGCAATTGTGTTCAAAACCTTAGAAAAGTCAAAACATCGCACCTATAGAAAACTACACCGCAATTATTTATGTCACACAATTATTGAGTTTTGTAGTTAGCATCTATTATAGTTTTATGATGCAATTGTTAGGTTTTATACTGCATCTATCTATTTTGTACCACATATGTTTATTCTCTACCACATCTATTTACACAAATAAATTAGGATTTATTTCAAAAAGTACATAACTCAAACTTGATATTACACAATAAACTAAAACAAAAATATATTATTTTTCTAGTATAGTCGTGCATTTCAACACTTTTCTAGTTTTACCTAGATTTAAAATTGCATCCCTAGATTAAACTCATCAACCCAAATCTTAGATATTTGTCTTAGTATTTGGAGACTTGGAAACAAACCAAATTATTGATCAGTCTAGAGTCATATTTTAAACGTCTTAAACCTCAATATTTTCCAAATTATCTCACCAACAAGTAGGACCTTTAACTCACGAGTCTAGTTAAGGTTCAACTTTTTATCAAACCATTATCAATTACCCTTCTTGAGGTTTAGGTATTTCATTTGATCACCTTGGTCCTTCAAAATTTGTCATGTATCCTCCTTTTAGAATCAAGTTAGAAAATCTAGGATCATAGCATTTGCAAAAATCTTTTTCAAAAAATCAAAATCCCAAAAACATAGATTAATTTCATACTAAAACATAGAAAAAAGTGGGTAGGTGAGTCATGTGTGTTGTCAATATGGAATGATTATAAGGCTTAAACATGCCTACACTTTTCCTAATTTCATTAGAAAAAGAGATCTCAAAGGGGTAGGGTTGACTTTCAACCTTAAGGTGAGTCAACCCTATTTTGGGATATGTTGTTTTCTTATGACAAAAATTATTGATTTGCAATATTGGGAGATGATTTAAAATGCATTAACTAACTAAACTATATGACCTAATGCTTGAAATGCGAAATTCTATGATAATAAAAACATAAACAACAATTTGCAGGTAGATATAAGAAGGGTAGAATGGTGTGCACCTGTGCCAAAAAGTAGGTTTCAGGGTCTGTGTAGGACTAGTTTTCCCTAGGGCGAATGGGTCCTAGTGTAGGGGTCCAAAAATACTTTTTGCAGTCCTCTAGTCCCAAATCTAAGCTTTTGATTCCTCTAAGTTTGACTGTCATAAAGCCGAAAATAAAACATGTAGGTGATTTTTTGTAGATTGACAACAATGAATCCAAAATTGCTCCTTTGAGAGCTCTTCAATCCTTCTTAACCTACAAATCTGTACATACACAAAGAGAGGGAAAAATTATTTATTTTGTGTGAATGGGGGTTTACCTTGGACAAACCCTGGTTTGGAAATTAAACCTTGATAGAAAGAAATAATGACAAAGGAGAAGGAAATGATGAATGAACACTTGCTTGTTACCACTCACCAAACCTTCAATGGCTGCCCTTAGAGGACTGAAGACGAACACATCAATCGAAGGCTTGTATCTTACTTGAATTGACTTGATTGATTGCTTGATTTGATGCTTGAATGCTTGAAACCTACATCGCAATGTTAGCTCCAAAATGTGACATGAACACACATGAACTTTGACATGATGATATGATCTTGATTGTTGTTGTAGATGACTGATAAATCTGCTCTTCAATGCTCTTGACAATAATTTTCTCTCGTGAATGGATCCTTAATGTTGCTTAGATTTGAATTGATAAAAAGACCTTGCATTATATAGGTGTTTATCTAATTTCTCGACAAAAAATTGACACTTGCAACTCAAATTTGAATCATTAAAATTTTGCCAAAAACATATTTTAAAATGGGTCTTAGCACTTAACAAGGACCCATTTTCCCTTGGTCGAATGGGTCTTGGACCCTAAGTTCAAGAGACACATGATCCAAGATGTTTTAATTAATGTTAGCAATTGTTTAATATAGGTTTCCCTTTCAAAAAATGAGAATAATAAGGCTTTGGAATGCATAATTTAGGTAATTAGAAGCTTAATTAAGTCCAATTAATTAAGGGGATGCAAAAAAAGTGTGAAATTATAAAGGTATACAATTTTCTACACTAAACATGCCCATATTGCATTATCCAATAACTTCAAAAATTCAAAAACATTTTAAAATCCAAAATTCCAAAAACATCGAAAAATCTAAAAATTTCCAAAAACATCAAAAAAATCTAAAAGTAAAAAACCCAAACAAATCTTTTATGGTTGTAAAAAGATCCCAAAGAAAGAGAAAAGATATGGATTCCACATATGACCATACCTTTAACCCCACTAGTGATATGCACTTTGGGTAAACATCTAATGATCAAACAACATCACAATCTCAAACTATACCATCATTTGACAATTATACCTTACATGTTGTAGAACACCAACTAACACAAGAAGAAATAGACAACACATTGTAAGATCTTAGAATATTGTGAATAATGGACGAACTAATATCTATTAAGTAGGAGGTATTTTCTACAGGATGTCAAATTATGATATTGCTATGCGTCAATGAGTTTGACTCATAAAACTGCATAGTTGAATCCCAATAGCAATTAAAACTGAGTAGTAACCATCTTTTGAAGGAGCCCAAATAATCCTATCTGGTTTATCAGAATTGTATACAACTCTTTCCTTTAATATGTTTTGTAATAAATTTTGTTGCTTAGCAGAGATTAAAGGATTTGAAAAATCTTTCCAAATCACTTTATTAGTCACATCATCTGTTGACAAAACATAATCACTTAACTTACTTCCCCAATTTTTTGATAAGAACGACATTACTGGTTGCAACTCTTGAACAACTTGTAATGGTGGATTTCCATTCCACAAATCTTTTCAGAATTGTACTTCCTCTCCCTTATGTACTTCCCAGGCAATGTAGGGAATAGTGACTTTCCTACATGAAATTAAAAAATTCCACATAGTTGAACCATTAGGTGGATTTGATATCATGAACATTCTTGTTGGGTTTTCACAATCTAAATACTTGGCCTGCATTATTTTACACCATTTAGAATCTGACTTATAATACATTTTCCAAACCAACTTTTCCCCAAAAGCCATATTCCTAGTGGAAAGATTATGAATATCTACACCACTTTTAAGTTTTTGAGTACATGTTGTCCAAAGATATTAATGGAACCTTTTTCTGATCATTCATATTCCCTTTCCACAAAAAAATTATGATGATCTTTTCAATCTATAATATAACTAATTTGGGTGTTTTTAGGATTGCCAAAAAATAATTTGGTATTGCTGCTAAAACAAATTTTATTAACATAATATGACTTGAAAGAGATAGCCACCTAGCTTTCCACACCAAAATCCTTGATTTGATCCTTCCTATAACTTTTACCCAATACGAGATCTTATTTACACCCGTAAAAAAAGGAATACCCAAGTATGTGCAAGGCGGGTCTACTAGTTGAAAGCCTGATAACTCAACAAATTTTCTTTTCATGGCTTCTTTTGTATTAAAAACATAGATCTTGGACTTATTTGCATTGATTTTTTTCCTTGAAGTTGAAGCATACTTGTCTAATACTTCTTTAATTTGACTAGCTTCTAAAATAGAAGACTTGTCAAACAAGAGAGTGTCATCATAAAAAATAGTGCATAATTGAAATGCATGTACGAGGAATGTGGATGCCTTGCCACAAACCCTGATTATGCCTTTTAAGTATTTATCTAGTCAAATCTTCAGCCATAATAATGAGAAAAAAGGAGAGAGAAATCCTTGCCTAATTCCTTGTGTGAAACCGAAAACCTATAGGTGACCCATTTATTATAACTGAGAATTTCATCTTAGATAAACAAGAAGGAATCCATTTGCACCATCTATTAATAAAACCAAACTTAGCCAGTACTTTGATTTGGAAGTTTCAATCCACTCTATCATATACTTTCATCATGTCCAATTTGATAATGAAAGAGGGAAGGCTATTAGAATTGATGAAATGTAGAGTCTCATTTGCAACCAATGATCCTTTTATTATTTACCTACCTAGTACAAACTCTCCTTGCTCTTGTGATATGATTTTAGGAATAAAGGGTTGTAATCTAAGATAAATAGCCTTTGTAAAGATCTTGTAGATTGTGTTACAAAGTGAAACTGGCCTAAATTTTGCAAAAGATTTTTGTTCCTTTACTTTTGGTATAATTTCTATGTTTGTTACATTAAAATGATTTAACATTGTTTCAGTCCTCCTTCACTCCTCTAGTGCCAAGAGCAAGTCAAACCCCAAGAACTCCCAACATTTTTGGAAGAAGATAGCTGAAAAGCCATCAAGCCCTAGAGCCTTATCTAGTGACAAAGAGAAGACTATAGTTTTCAACTCCTCTAGAGAGAAAGGCTTCATTAAGCATTTGTTATATTTTCCAAGAATGAGCTTTAGGATTGCATCAAGTAATTCTTGCTCATCCTAATTAGCTTGAACTAACTTATTGTGGGGGGTAGATTGAAGATTAGAGAAAAATTTCACTCCTTCCTTTTGAATCTCTTCTTCCTTTGTGATCACTTTTCCTGTCACAACCTCTTGAATTCAAAAACAGAGTTAGCAACCCTTTTAAATTGAGTTGAAGCATGGAAAAATTTAGTTTTACGGTCACCCTCCTTTAACCACAACTCTCTAGACTTCTGCCTCTAGTAAATTTCTTCCATTTTACTTAGCTCTTCCCATTCCAGTTGTAGCTTTTTCTAATTCTCAAAAGTTAATAAATCCATGCCTTTATCAATTATATGTTCATGAATTGTAGCTAGTTCTACATAGACTTTCTCCTTTTGCGAAAAAATATTCTTGAAAACCTAGACATTCCAAGTTTTAATCTGCTACTTAACATACATATTTTTTTGCATAGCTAATACATTTTTGAACCTCTTTCAAATGGTGCGCTAACCTGCCACTGACAAAGAAGAGGCAAGAAATTTGGGTGACAAAATCATATCTTCTCAAACTTAAAATAAGGTTTACATTTAGAATAGGAAACTACAATTGATATGTTTAGTAATATGGCATAATTGTCAAATCCTAGGAAAGGCACGATTTCTGAAGCTAACATATATTCCCCTAGAAACCAATTCGGGGATGATAAAAATCTATCAAATCTCTTTGTTATCTGCAAGAAATCTTTCCTTCAATTTTTCCAAGTGTACTTACCTTTTACAGGCACAATATCTTTTAAGGCATTACTCAAAACGAAAGAGCTAAAGTCTTCCATTATTTTTAGAGGTGGAAAGATACCTCCTTTTTTCTTGTAATGATATTATTATGTTGAAATCACCAACTAAAACCAAATTTTCCTCCAAAACACCATCCTGAACTTATGTGAGAGCATCCCATAACCTTTTTTTATCAATAGCAGAAGTTGGTTCATAAACTTTTAACAACCAAAACTTTAGATCAAAATTTGTGACCCTCATTAGTTGTCAATTATGCTCATTTCTGATTGAATCTATAGAAACGGATTTAGGATTCCATGTGGTTAATAACCTTCTAGAAGCCCCTTGTGCTGGAGAGTGAGTTGATTTCCACTTTGACTTCTTCTAAATTGATGCTTCATACACAACCTCTGAAGTTTTAGTTACCTATAACAAAATTATATCAACTCCACAAGCATCTAGTTGGTGCTTGATTTGAGCTTGCTTGTCAAAGGAATTTATACCCCTAATGTTGTAGGAAATCAACTTCATTGAGCTCGAGGAGAGTAGCATGCTCTCCTCAGATGCCTACTTTTAGAAACTATGATATTCCTATCTAAAGTTGTTTGCACCCCTGCCCCTATCTCCTCCTTCAGCTTAGTCATATTAGATATTCTACCCCTTTTCCTGGGAGATTTTTTTACTATAGCTTGAATAGACAAAGTTTGTGGCAACAAAAGAGTCTGAGAGTAATCAAACTCATCCACCATGTGATCTAACTCCTTTGAAATTTGCTCCAACTTGTCAATTTTCTGCATTGTTGGGCCACTAGAAAGTTGCAAGGTTGAAGTTGCATTTGGGAAATCAAGCATATCCACCTCATTTTCTATTTACTCTGCTATTTCATCAAACAAATCAGAGCCTATTGAAATAAGAATTTTCTCAACCAATACTCCTAAAGGCTTAACACTTGCAGGAACTAATTTATCTGAGTTCTCGATACTTGGCATTAGCATATTTGTTGTTCCTATTTTGTGTTGGTTCAAATTTCTATACTCTTTTTCTACATAGCAAGTTGTAGCTTTAGTTGAAGGGTTATGAGAGAATGAACAAAAACTCCATGAAACTTCAAATTTTTAACAATTTCTTCCAATTTTTGCACCAATAAAGTAGGTAGAGATAGGGTATATAGATTGATTAAATACACCATACTCTTATCGAAAAGATATTGGATTTTCATTCCTAGTCTAGGAAAAGAGAAAGAAGATTGCTCAAACCTTCTATGTACTACCAAATTTATTTCCTTAGATACATTTTTCCACCTATTGACGTGGATTGGCCATCATTATTGGGAGGGGATGTAATAAGAGAATCATTTGTATTAGCTATGTGTGGTAAAGGACTCTTCTCCTTCTCCTTATTCACTATGTGGGAGTTAGCCATGGTTTCATCTGTAGGATACAAATTCTAAGTGTAGGAATTTGAAGCAACAAATTTTGAGTCTTAAGAGTTGGAGGTTGTTCCTCACTTACCAGTTCTTCTTGGTAGAAAGTACTACAATGACCCAGACTATGACATTTAAAACACACCTTTTATGGAGTTTCAATTAAAATACTTTGAACCCACAATCCATATTTAGCTGCAATGTGAATTTCTTTGGGAAACTATTTGGTTACATCCAACATAACACAAACCTTGACTAGCTTCACTAGATTTTTGAATGAGATATAATCATGATTTAAAACAATTCCCATGTGATTGGCCATAGCTTCAACTATTTCAATCTCCCTATATTTAAGAGGAAGAGACTTTAACTATAACCAAAAGGGAACAAATTTTATCACAGAGGCCTCAAGATTAAAATTAGGAGACCATGGTTGTAACTAAAGGCCAAACCCCTCAAAAACCCAAGATTTTTCCTTGTATATAGCATCTCTATGGGGTTTAGAGGAAAAAATAACAAAATGTCCCAACCCGTGATCTCTAAGGTAAAAGACTTTTTTAACTCCAACCCATTAATCAAAAATCAAATCTCTTAAAATTTCAATATCAGGGCAGATTTTCCAAAACTTACCTATCAGGGATTTTTTGCATAGATCATGGACTTATGATTTAAGAGATTCCTTTGAGAAAAGTGATATTTAGGATCCCTTTCTATTCCCGCTTCCTTGAGAATTGCTCATTGCATGTATGTTTTTGGCTTGGAGAGCATGCAACTTGATGGGTGTTAGAAAAACCTTTTTTCGTTTTCTTCCTCCTCCATTGATAGTTTCCCACTTTTTTATGTTGCTTCCCCTTGCTTCTTCCTCTTTTCTTTGATGAAGTTCTTGAGTGTCTCCTTTGATGCTAATTCTAATGAACATTATGGTACTGAGGTTTGGGAGGATCCCTTGTCTGGTGAGACTAATGATCATAATGAGCATTGTGATATTGTGCTTCGGGGGAAACTCTTTATTGGAAATACTGATGAACATTGCACTTATTGTTTGGATTGATGGGAGCGTCGTTTTCATTTGAAGTTGTATTAATGTTTCTTTCAAAACCCTTTGGGTTAGGTTAATGAACAAAACCACTTCCAACACCTTTATCATTCCCCCTATTTGCTTTGAAAGGTTCTTGGTTGTTTCTGGCCAATCTATTAAAACTAGTGGTTTTTGAAAAGGTTCGGTACCATCTAAAAAATATTGAATCTGTCTGTACCCATCTAAATGGGGGATCTTGAAAGTCATCTTGTTCATAGCTATCAAAAATAGCTTACTTATCCCTATTATTTTTTTTGTGTGGGAACGAGCCCCAACAACGGGTGGCAGTTACATTCTTGGTGGCATACGGTATATGCCCAAACTGTTGCTGATGAGGATAGGACTGTAACCCTCGATGGGATTGTTGTTGTCTATCATTTTCAAAAAAATAACCATTGTCATACACAGGCGCTTGCTTGAGAGCGACCATTCTCTGTTCCAACTTTTCCAACCAAAAAATAACAAAAATAATGTAAGACCTCGTTTCACATGTGATTAATGCCAAACCTAACTTGTTATATGCTTTTCTTAAATTGATAATTAGATATATTATGGATGATAAATAAGGAGATCTTTTGGCAATATTCTTGCATTTCATTTTGAAATTATGTATTATTGTCACTACCATGAAGGTGGAAGACACTTGTATACTATATAATACAAATTGAATTTTAATTGGATTATTATATGGTTAAGGTTTAGAATATTTAACTAACAGATTAATGTGATTATAACAATAGTTACTTATGATCGTGTTGGTAATGTGCAGGAAGGTAACAGTGCTAGCATGAGAAGAGAAGACCATCAAGAGCAAATCAAAAGACTTCTTCTTAAGGATGCAAATTTGAACCCATTTGGGGGCCTAGAACAAGTAGAGTTAATGTGTTGGTAAGTTAAGGAGGTGAGGGTTGATGTTAAACTATTAATTGATTATGTGTTTTGCGAGTGCAAGTGGGGCTAGGGGTTAGGAACTCTTATCTTGATGTAAAACTAGGATGAATCCTTAAGTGGGTCTTTAAAGAGGGTTGTTGGTCAATTTCCTTGGTTGGCATACAAAAATAAACCTCCTAAGGTCTATACCATAGTGGTAGGGGTCAAGTGAGCATGCAATAGGGCCCCAAGGACATGATTTGACCGTTGAAAAGTCCTCATAATAGGGTTGACTAGTTTTGGAGATTAGGAGAGGGTTTGAACTTGAAACTCCTATATATTTAGGAGAGGAGGAATGAGTGGGGTGTTATCCACTTCTCCTCTTGGAGAACCTTAGTAAAGATGGTAAGAAGAGTACGAAGAGGGAAGGAGGATTCTTGTTGAAGGAGTAATCAAGATGGCTTGGTTGGAGAGGAGAGAAGGATAAAAGAGATAAAGTTCAACACCTCCAACAAAGAGATAAGTTTCGCTATTCCCATAATCCCTTGTTTATTCATTGTAGGGGGTTGATACATTTGTGTGAATCCTGGTTGAATAGGGTGAGTGGAGAGTCTATATGTATGTAATATGAATTTTGTGTTATTTTCATCCCTTGTAAAAGTTGAGAAGATGCCATTCATCACCTTGGGGATTGAAATAAATCCTTGCTCGGGGGTATGGCTAGAGCCCACGAGGCTCCATGACACCATTACGGTAGGGTGGAGAGCAAGATTCTATTTATTTATGTTTTATCATGTAAAATAAATAAATAAATAAAAATAAAATAAAATAAAATAAGAATTACAATTTAATGTTGAATTTGGTTATCAGTATTCTATCTATTGAATCCTTTGTAAAGAACCTTGTTGCTCATTGTTTTTAGAAAAAATATTCTAAAATCTTACAAGTTTTGAAGTAATCACCCTTGTTTGATAAATTAGTTCCATGTATAAACCAATGGTGTTTAGGGGAAATTCTATACTAATAAGAAAATAAATTTATGTACACAACATTTTATTTAATTCTAGACCTCATGCTTTAATTCAATTTTGCATACCTTGTATTTGTTCACATATTTCTTTGGAGTTTGCATGAGTCTCTAAGCCAAGATTTACTCACTTTCGAATATGATTTTCATTGTTTCAAAAATTTATTTGGAATATGTGGCGATGGAATGCACAGTAAACTATGTTGAAATTATGTTTGATGTCCATTTACAAATTGGTTTAGAAATTGCAATGCTTTTGGATAAATTAAAAATCACTTCGAAATTTGACGTCCAATAAGTTGTTTCTAAGACAATATTGCAATTTGGGGTTCAAGATTATTTCATGAACTCTGTGTGGGAGTTTTTTGGGTGCACAAATATTTGATTATATATTATTCCACCTTAAAGTCTATTGATTCACTAGATTTCCTTCATCAAGAATAAACAATAAAATGATAGGATAAAATTAAAATACTATACTGTAGCGAACTAAGCGATGAGCAAGACATGGTTGAATGTGCATGAAGAACAATGATAAAAGAAGAAACCACATGTGAATAGGTTACTAAATGATAACCACAATGTTATAATCAAGACATTATATTTCTATTTACTAAGAAAACTGAACAATAACCTAGAACCAAAAAAAGGGGACCTTTCTATGGCACTGTCTATCCAGCCCCAGGAATGCACCGGGGCATGGATGACATGCCATGCCTCTATACATAGGACGGGTACTCGCATTGTTTTCAGCACCCTGCTTTGCACGCTGTATGGTTGTACGTTGTGGCAGACATCTTATCTATGCGCTGTGCAGTTTAAATTGTAAATCACGATACTGCGTTAAGAGTTTTTTTAAATAATGTTTTTATGTTTTTGTTATTTTATATTTATTTAAAGAATTGTTTTTATTTATTTCTTTTAGTTATTTTATATTTATTTAAAGAATTGTTTTTATTTATTTCTTTTAGTTTTAGTTCTTAGGTAAATTTTAAAACTAAAATATTTATTAAAAAATATATATGTAAAAGAGGTTTGATATTTTTCATTGTCTTTTACATAATTTTTTAGAAACGAAATTTTAATTTTTTTTAGAAACAATAAAATAAAATCACTATATTATAATTTTTATACCATTCAAAATAATAATATAGGAATATTTAATTGAATTTAATCTTTTATTTTATAAGTCTAATTATATATTTTTATATTATAATATTTAATATACTACTATTATAAATAAAAGTATATTGTATTATATATAATACATAAGTTTTAACCTTCATGTGATATACTAAGTATCATAAGATTATATCTTATTCAATCACTAATATTCAATCTTATATTCTTATCAAACTTAATGATTGAATATTATAAAATCTTATCAAAATTGAGAGAAAATATTAATTTAAGAAAATCAAAACATAATTATTAAAAAACATGGAAAATATGATTGTATTTATCTTTAAAATATTTAATATGTATTTATTATATATTATATTTATATAATGTCAATTTATTTTTTAATATTTTATATAATGTAAATTTAATTTTTAAACTATTATTTTTTTTATGTTTATTATATATTATATTTTATATTAGAAATTACCAAATAAAAATATAATGTAATATATAATTAATATGTAATACAAATTAATTTAACATGTAAATATAATACAACACATAATTACTATATAATACATATTTTATATGATTGATGGAAAATATGATAACATTTATATTAAAAAAATAACATTTATATTTAAAAAAATTAGCATTTATATTTTTTTTTTAAATAGCATTTATATTTAAAAATAAAGAAATGTATTTATTAGCATTTATTAGCGATGGGTATGCCGAAGAGGTGTGGAAGGAAAATAATTCTTTTAAATTTATTTATTTATAATTGTTCTCTCTCCTCTACTTACCTCTCCCCCCCTCCACTCCTCTCTCTCTCTCTCTTCCTTGTGCAAACATAACATGAGTTTATTTTAATGGTGTCTACATCACTTTTGATTTCAAGCTATGGCTTATCCATTGAGACATTTGGTACACAAATAACATCATTTTCTAAATGACCTACCAATTGACCTAATGCATAAAAAAAAAAACCTAAATTTTTCCTCATTGACCTTCCACACCTCTTCAGCTACCCATCACTAATAAATGCTAATAGATACATTTATTTTCTTAAAAATATAAATGCTAATTTTTTTAAATATAAATGCTATTTTTTTTAATTTAAATGTTATCATATTTTCCATCAATCATATAAAATATGTATTATATAGTAATTATGTGTTGCATTATATTTACATGTTAAATTAATTTGTATTACATATTAATTATATATTACATTATATTTTTATTTGGTAATTTCTAATATAAAATATAATATATAATAAACATAAAAATAATAATATTTTAAAAATTAAATTTACATTATGTAAAATATTAAAAAATAAATTGACATTATATAAATATAATATATAATAAATACATTTTAAATATTTTAAAGATAAATGCAATCATATTTAGTATATCACATGAAGGTTAAAACTTATTTATTATATATAATACAACTCTAATTTTATTTATAATAGTAGTATATTAAACATTAATTATAATAGTAATATAAAAATATATAATTAGACTTATAAAATAAAAGGTTAAATTCAATTAAATATACCTATATTATTATTTTGAATGGTATAAAAATTATAATATAGTGATTTTATTTTATTGTCTCTAAAAAAATAAAATTTCATACACAATTTTTAAAAAATTATGTAAAAGACAATGAAAAATATCAAACCTCTTTTACATGTATTGTTTTTTAATAAATATCTTAGTTTTAAAATTTACTTAAGAATTAAAACTAAAACAAATAAATAAAAACAATTCTTTAAATAAATATAAAATAACAAAAACATAAAAACATTATATATTAATAATAATGAAATTTAAGAAAGAGTTAAAAAAACCCTTAACGCAGTACCGTGATTTACAATTTAAACTGCACAGCGCATAAAAAGATGTCTGCCACAACGTACAACCATACAGCGTCCAAAGCAGGCGTTGAAAACAATGCTAGTACCCGTACTATGTATAAAGGCATGGCATGTCATCCATGTCCCAATGCATTCCTGGCCCTGTCTCTATCCAGCCCCAGGAATGCACCCAATATGGATGCATGGGCATGGATGTTAGCTCCCTCGTTTCTCTTGCCGTCCGTGTAAATTCTACAACTTCTGCCTTCTGGCTTCCGTATTGTGTAGTGGTTACTGTGCAAGTTGTACGCCCATACTTTCTGGTTGTTTATGCGCACGGCATAGTTTCCTGTTTTTTTTACTGCCTTTATGATTTATTTTTTTTATATTCTTTAAATCTCATTTTTAATATGTAATGTTTTTATATTTAATTTGATTGATTAATAAGCAAAGATTTATTTAATGTTAATTTTTTTATAATATTTTTTTTAATAATGTTTTAGATTTTATTTTGTATATAAGAAATAAAGAAAAAATATTATAGACTCTACAAATATTTTAATCATTTTATTTATTATATACAATACATAAATTTTAACGTTTTAAATTATTTTATTTTATTTAAAGAGTATTTTTATTTATTTAAAAGCTATTTTATATTTCTTTAAAGAACTATTTTTATTTATTTAATTTAATTTACTTGTTTTAATTTTAGTTCTTAGGTAAATGTTAAAACTAAGATATTCATTTTTAAAAATAATTAATTATATTTATATAATGTCAATTTATTTTTTAATATTTTATATAATGCAAATTTAATTTTTAACATATTATATTTATTATATATTATATTTATATTAAAAATTACCAAATAAAAATATAATGTAATATATAATTAATATAAAATACATATTATTATATATTATATTTAATAGTAAAATTTATTAAAATACTCTATTATTATTATGGTTAGGGTTAGATTACAATTTAATTAGTGTTAAAGTTCAATTAGGTTGATGGTTCAATTATGGTTAAGGTTAGGTTTAGATTAGTGTGAGGGTTCTACGATTAGTTAAGGTCAAGGTTCTTCTAGGTTTATAATTATTGCTATGGTTAATTAGGATTAGAATTACAATTTGCAAGGTTAGGGTTCAATTAGGGTTAGAGTTCTACGATTAATTAAGCTTAGGGTTCTTATAGGTTTATAATTATTGCTATGTTTAATTAGGATTAAAATTACAATTTGTAAGGTTACGGTTAGATTAGTATGAGGGTTCTAGGATGAATTAAGGTGATTATTTGTATAGTGTTACAATTACTATTACAATTCAATAAAGATTATGGTTAGGTTTGACATTATGATTCATTTGGAGTTAGGGATGGGGTTAGCCATTAATTATGCTTATATTTTGGTTAGGGTTAGAGTTCATTTAGTAATATATTAAATATATCATTATAATATTTTAAATATAATAATTTATAGGGAGTGGATCATGGTTAGAATTAAGGTTAGGGTAGGATTAGGGTTAGATTAAATTTTTAATCTAATTAGGGTTACATTCAATTTTAATATATTATGGGTTGTCCCAAAATATAGATTAATGGTTATAATCACTTTCAATTTAACCCTAATATGAATATAATAATCACTTTAAGTTTAACCCTAATATGAATACAAGAGCTGCAAAGCAGCGAAGTTCCTGCCAGAAAGTTTTAGAATAATTTTGTTTGTATTTGTTGAGTTTGTTGTGTTTTAGGAACAATTGGTTAGGATAAAGCAATTATCACCTAAATTTAGGAATTTGATCATTGATAGAGTCAACTTTGTCTTCCATTACAAAATGACCGTGATAACAATAAGTTTTGGTCGGGATAAAGCAATTGTCACCTAAATTTAGGAATTTGATCATTGATAGAGTCAACTTTGTCTTCTATTAGAAAATGACCCTGATAACAATAGAATTTTGATCACTTCAAAATTTTGAAATGCTTTGGTTGTACTTTTAGGCCATGAAGAAAGCACAATTTACATGTTGCTAGCATTATGTAAATACTTATGAGTTCAAATATTTCCTTAACTATTCAAGGTGACTAGACAATGCTCATGCATTACTAGGATAGTATAGTTATAAGCCTACCATTTAGAATAACAATTTTGTATTGTAGAGTCATCACTGTGTGAACTGATATTTGTCTAGGTAATTAAGTGTTTAACTTAGACATTGGTGTGTATACCCTTAGCTTGTCTCATTTGAATTTTTGTCGACATCACTATCTCTAGATAAGTCATAACCAAATTATAAGGTCATCTCTAGATGGACATGCTCTCTACCAGATATGATGAACTAGGGCATGAGTTCACTAAATGTGTTACATATCCATCAACATTTTATTTACATGATCAAAAAAACTTCATGAAATCGTAGACATAAAGAGAAAGATTAAATAAAAGATAAATGAGATACACTCTTGACAATCTTTGTTTGGGATTTTCATTTCTATTTGGTTCTATGTTATATTCTTTTCAAAATTGGACTTCTTTTTGTTATGATCAATTGGAATAGAAATAATAATTTGCTCATAAATCACAAGAGATAACTCTTTGCAATCAAACACAAATCTCCAGATTTTACACAGTTCCAATAATTATCGCCAATTGAAAATTTGTATTTATTTCCATCTCCTCCAGAAAACTCATCTATCTTGTAAGTCAAGTAACATCTGCAAACTATATGTACTAGCTTGTGCTACTAGAATTGGAAAGCATGTAAATTTTTGTAACATACTGGCTAGTATAAGTTGTGTACTAAAGGCCATTGCCATTTTTATGGAAAAAATACATAGAAAGGGGTCTTTTAAACCAAATTGGCATCTAGCATGGTCATGACTTAAAAATAACGCAATATTATTATACTTATTTAGATAATCTCTATGATATATTTATCTTAAACAAAGCAATATTGTTGTGTTCATACAATTGACAAATGAATGTATTTGGGGTGTTGCAATGAATTTTGTTGTTAAGTTTTTTGGACAATGTCACAAAAGAAAATGTTGTGTATGGCCCCCAGTCTAAAAGGAGAAGTGTATAATTGAGAGTCCAAAGTTTTGACTATGATGTTTGTGAAACTTCCATAGCTACCAAATGATATATGTAAAGTAAATATCAAAAGTTAGTCATGTATTTTGGATAATTGTCAAAATCTAAAGCATTATCTCTTACTAGTTAGAAGATGGCTTGTTTTGTGTTACACTTTTTTTGTGAGGAGAAATAAGCATGATGATACAGTTGATATGGTGTGTCTTGATATTGTCTCTTTGTCTCCTTTACCCACATTAGCATTTTTTTTTGTATCTCTTGACATAAATATATCATTTTCAACTTATTGTAAGGGTTTATTAATTCAGGCTATGATGCAAAGTGTGTTCCTGTAAGATATGCGAACAATTATTTGGTTATATGCAAACAAGAAATGCTACTAAATGCTCTATTATTTCAACCCTTTAGAGAAGACCTTTAGATAGTTTGAAGTCTAATGGAAACAACTTGGGTAATAATATTAAAGTATTGGGGACCTATTTAAAATAGGGATAGGGAAGCCAAATTCTCTTAAACTTTGTAAATCGTGCAAGATTTGAAAACTTAGTGGTAAATGAATAAACAACTACTATCTCAACTATTGAAACATGCTCAACTACTAGGTCCTCTCCCCTAAAGTATTTGTGGATAAGGAATTACTAAAAATTGAACCTTCCATGCTCAAGTATTTGTGGATAAGGAATTACTAAAGTATTATGGTTCTTAAGAAAAAATGTATTGATGTGGCTAAAGAATTACTAAAAATTGAACCTTCCATTATTAGTTTATGGGTAATTACATAAATGTAGCTTTGTAAATGGCTACTAGAAAGTAGCAAGACCAAATGGTACAAGACCTACTAATGTACCAAAACATCTGCATTAATCATTTAAACAAGTGACACGAACAACATTGCCCCAAAAAAGAAACTATCCAGCACTAGAACACATATAGGAATCAAACAATACATAAATATTTTTCAATTAAAAAAAAAGAAATCTCATTTGTCAAAAATAGAATTATTAATAACGAGTTAAGATAACGGTAGTGCCTTTAGTTCAAATATCAAGTTATTCCAAAAACAGTTATTATTTTATTATAAATTAATAGTTTCTATCTTTAATTTTGTCATAATTTAATAGCTCCCATAGGTTATCCCATTCAAAACTACTAACGTTAGTTTTCAAAAAGTATATATTAAATTTGTTAATAATTAATTTTAATTTATTTATGTATTGTTGTTTATTTTATAATATATTTGTTATATGTTAATAAATTTATTCTATTTGTTTAGGATTTATATGATATTATTTTATATAAATATTGATTGTAATGTATTTAATTTATTTTATATAAATTTTTCTAATAAATATCTATGTTTTCATAATAAATAAATAATTTTATTAATTTTTTCATAAATTTTAAATTATTTATGCAAAACTATTTAAAATATTTAATGAGTTTTACTTTTTTGATAAAATAGAAAATATAAAAAATATATTTAAATTTGTTACTTTATCTTAAATAAATTTGCATAAATAATTTAAAAAAATCCAAATATAAAAAATTAACTCATATAAAATTATACATGAAATAATGATAAGAACTTTAATAATAAAAATATTAAAAATGTATTGAAATTTATCTTAACTATAATAATTAAATAATCAATAATAAATTTATCTTCCTCCTAAACATTTATCTTAACAAATAAATTTTAACTATAATAATGAATCAATATTAACTATAATAATGGATTAATAAATATTTATCTTAAATAGTTGATTTCAAATATCAAGTTATTCCAAAAACAATTATTATTTTATTATAAATTAATAGTTTCTATCTTTAATTTTGAATTAATAGTTTTTATCTTTAATTTTTTCATAATTTTTACATTTGGGAATGTGCAAATATTAG
>VDFB02100880.1:0-26487 GCA_007258455.2 Sequoia sempervirens | reverse complement strand
AAGAAATTAATAGGCGAATAGGGATAGATATAATGTCTACATTTCAAAAGACCACGATGCATGTATAATTTTTTGAGGAATCAATGAAAGAACTCTGATTTTGTGGCATCATTCTAGTATGAGTTGTTTATTGAATTCATTGAAAATATTATCAAGTTGTTGTTGGAGTGAAGTTAACACTGAGAGGGGGGGTGAATTAGTGTTAACAAACTAAATAATTATTTTTAATTATTTTAACAATAATCAAATCATGAATGAACTTATGTTGTAAAAATGAAATGAATAGATAATGAACAAACACATTTAAAAGATGGACACAGAGTTTGTCTTGAGTGGAAACCCTCATGGGGAATAAAACCACTCGAACTTGGCCTCACTGGCTTTATCTAAAAAAATTTCTTTATACAAAGCCTCACTGGCTGATTTGTCTCATTGACAATGGTGCTATCTCACTAATAGTCATATAGTCCTATCTCATTGATAGTCTTTTGAAATGTACAAGTATGAAAGTAATATAAATACAGAGTTTATCTCTGTTTCATTAATCCCATACTCTATTCTACAATGACCTCAGAATTAGAGTTACAAAGTTCCAAGCCTCAAAAAATAAAATATTGTCCTTCAAAAAGATAAAATATGTCCTTTTCAAAACCTCTCATCAAAAAATTTGAATGAGCATTGCAAAGAATTTTATATGATCTCTGTTTTGAAACAAAGAACCTATTTGAAAAACTGAATGAGCAACTTCCATGAGAAAACCAAATCTGAAAACTACCCTTGCCAGTTACAAAATCACATCTTTTTATGCAAATCTTCAACTATAATCCATTGAGAACAATCTCGACAAGAAATTATTAAGAGCAAACAATATATAACTATCATATAGTCTACAGAGTCGACAAAACAAAACAAATCCAAAACAAATGATAGACATATAGCTAAACGAACAAACATAATAACCAAGGTTTTCTAATGAAAGAAACATTTGATATTTTAGAAACAAACATCCTTAACGACATACCCAAATTGGGTTCCTTTTACCAAAGAATATACAGATCAATTAAGGAGTAAACAAATACTTTTTTACAACTCTTCTTCAAAACCAAAAACTGCTAGAGACCCGTGAGTAACCATAAACTTCAAAAATACAATATTAAGACTGCAAACAGATTTCTCAAAACAAAAAACATGTATTTACAAAAGATAATTATGAATGAGTCCTTTCCATCTTGACTTAAAAAAAAATTGCTTGAGTTAACCATACAGACCAATTTCTAAGATTTGCACGAGTTATTATAAACAACTGTTTTAATCCAAAAAATAAAATAAAAATACAAGCCTAGTAAACTCAAAGAACCTGATTCAACTAAACAACATTAAGAACAAGATAGACCAACACTCGGGCTATTAAATACACAAAGAAGAAAAATTAAAGAAAACACTTGATATCGGCACAACTAGAATGACTCTACTGTTGCTCTTTATTGTTATTCCTTGTTCCAATGAAGACCAACAACAAGAAAATTGTAATAGAGTTTCCTTATCAATGACACCAAGATTAGGGTAATAAACCCTAACAAATGAAATGTATCAACCACCGATATCTATCAAAACTTCAAAGAAGATTTCAAATCTGACATAATGATGCCACATGTCTAGGAATTATGATGGGAAATAATTCCTATTCAACAAAACACAATTATCACCAATGGTGTAAAGTCGCTTTTGAATTTCAAAAAAAAAAACACTATCATTACCACCTCTTGCCAATCGACAATGTCCCACCTTTTTTAAAAAAAAAATCTTCACAATAGTTTCAAATTCCATTTGGAGAGCAATATTGCCTTGGAAAACAATATAATGTGTCAATGTTCCCACTCTTTTAAAAAAAATAAAATTCATCCACAATAATTTCAAAAACAATTTGGAGAACAATATAATTACTTTATGAAAAAATGTAGCAATGCCCCCTTTTAGAATATAGCCTTTATCACTACACTTTATAAAAGATGCCAATAGATATGCAAATGAACTTTACAATACAAAATGTAGATAAAGATGCTAAAAAATGGACCAGCATGGATATATAAACTCATGCAAAACTGAAAGAAATCACCATGTGCACAACCTGTAACTTTAACCTTAGTGTATCGACATTCATGCCAAACAATACTGAGAGACAACAATTGTCTCCAAGAATGATGTTTCTTTGTTATTTAAATTGATATATCAAGTATATACTCAATTTATCGATGCACATTTGTTGTATTCGTGTGGCATGATTAATTGGTTCTTTCAAGCAAAGATTAAATCCTTTTAGTCATTCACAATAATTTGGAAGTGTCATTTGGATCACTAAGAAAAACTTGGTAATTACATTCTTGCATGTTTATACAAGTTATAAACTAATATTTGTATGCCAAACAATTAGAATTTATGCCAAATAGAAGCCACTCATCTCATACTTTCATCTGACTCCGTTTTACCCAACAAAACATTGGTCTCACCCATTTCTATTTACTTTTATCATACCAAATTCAATTTTTACATCTGTTAACTGAACATATTTTACCTTGATATTTCTTACACAATTCATACCAAATTAGGATTTCATTTATCCACTTCCAATTGCCATTGTGGATAGATTGCTTGGGGAAGAAACACACAGTTCAAATTTGCTTCATTCACATAGGTTTACCCACCTAGGTTTGGTAGAATGTAAAGAGTAGAAGGTTCAAATTCATCATTTGGCCTTGTATGTTAGCCAAAAACGTATGAAGAGCTTGGTAGCCTCTTGTGGTTCAAACCTACATTTTTGAGACCTAACAGAGGATACCTAGCAAACAACCTTTGCCATCATTGTAGAAATGAGAGGAATGTTTCACCTTTCTTTTGTTTTGTATTGTAAAGATCTTTTATTGTTAAGTCATGTTGAATATTATAGGAGTGTTGTGAGATAAACTTGTTGACTAGTTCCTAAAAAGATCAAATTCATGGTTGTAGTTTAGAGAACCATTCCATGCATTGACCTCCTGAGCTTCTTGGAAACAACCTCATCAAATAAGTTTCCTCTTGTGAAAATTATAAACTCATGGTTCTAAATTCCCTCACATGATCTATTGGATCAGTTTTACCATTGTATTTGTTGTATTTTGGGAATTCGAAATGTCTAGGAAATGGTATCATGTCCACACTTGGATCAAAAGGATAGGGACAAATATCCTATAATGAGTACCTTCTTGAAATCCATTTTTGCATATCTTGAAGTTGTTGCAAATTTTACATTTGATGTGTTAGGGAAATCACTTGATCTATGTTTTGTGGTTCAATTTCAGCTCTTATAGGTGCTACTTTTAGTCGATTAATGTCAAATTCCTTTAGAAGTTTTGCACCTAATTCAGCTCACATTAAAAGGTATTTTTCTCCATCCTTTTCTAAAAATTTTTCCATGAATTGGTGGAAGTTAGGATCTTGTTGTGAAATTTGGATGTCCTCATCAATTATTTCCTTAAGTTTGGATCGATGAAATCTATGAAATGGATTTTCTTCAGCCATGATATTTAGAGATTCAATCTCTTTTTCTATGAATTTTTGTCTTTGTAACCTTATTAAAATGGGCATACAAGTGTTAGGGTTTCCACTAAACTTTGATCCTTTTGTGAAGTAGTGCCAAGAGTAATAACTAAGTCAAATAGAATGATAAATTCTATTGATGAGACTAAGTTATATTTTTCTTTTCATTTTTATACCATTTCGTTTCATGATTGTAGGATGACTGATCTTGATAATGAAACTTAACTTAATAATCAAGGGTTGTGTTTGATGATAAGGCACTTTAAAAGTGTAAGATCTTGGTTTAATTTGGAAGAGTTTGGCTTGTAAGGTCCTATTTTCCCAAGTTTAAGACACTGGTTTGATTGAGAATTTTTTTTGTTTTGATAAAGATCTAAATTCTGATGTCAATTGTCTGATAGGAGGTAAAAATAACTCTCTGGTTTTTAATTTTGTGGATGCACTATAATAGACCTCATATGCGCTATAAAATACTTTAGATGTGCTAGAAAAAAGTGTGAATGCGCTGGTAAACTGACTGAATGCACTAACAAACTGGGCACATGCACTATAAAACAAGGTGTATGTGCTGACAGACTGGGTATATGCATTGTAATAGAGGTTGGTTGTGCTAATTTTTTTGGGTAAATATGCTAACAGACTGGGTATATGCATTGTAAAATAGGACAAATGCACTGAAACAGAGTTTTAATGCGTTGTTTAAATAAGGCAGATGCGCTAATAGACTAGGTACATGCACTGAAACAAAGGTTGGTTGTGCTAATCTAGAAGTGGTCAGTATTTTCACAATTCTGTTAGTTTGTTCTACTTTTTCTTAGCAAAAAGATTGATTCCAAGGTGTAATTTTCTAGCCAATGAAGATTTTGGAGGGGTATTTTTCTTGTAAAACTTGGAATTTGATAATCTAATTGAATGATACCTTCAAAAATGACTTTACATACACAACAACAAGTTTGTAAACATTGGTTTCAACACTACGTATTAAAAAAAAAGTGTGTATTATAGAATCAAGTCTCATTCTTTCAATTTCCATAGGTTTAACACAAGAAAATATAGTTCAAACACTCTTCTAATCTCAAGGGTCACTAAGAATATCACATCCCACAACTTACAACTATGTCAGCTCACATAGGTTTTCACCCCCTAGAGGGCGCTTGTGTTTTTTCCTTTCCCGAGTCTTAACCAAAGTCGAATCCTCCACTTTTGGCCAGAGTCTCTGGTAGTTATATGGTGAGTGTCTTGGGGGCAGATTCTTCCCTCCCCTTACACTATGATATAAAAAGTATTTGGAAACTGACACAGTTGGATTCTACACTAAATTTCATAGAAAGGGTTTCCATTTGGTGTGGCTCAGATAAACTCCCTTAGGATACCTCCCAACCTTTAGAACAAAGGTTTTGGAGATGGTTATCTAGCACACTATCATTGAATGTGGGTTTCCCCAGATTCACTTTTATTTCTAGAGTGGGTTGGAAAACCTGGCTTTGGTTGTTCCCGTAGGGTGAGTACTGTTTCCCAATACAACGGGCCTTCTAAAGGTGTTAATAAAGCAGGATAGCAAGTCTAGCATTCTGATCACCCAATCAAGGGGAGAGCATAAGGCTATTGCTTTTGAAACATAGTAGACATGGGGGTTCAAACTAATTATTTAAGTAATCTAGATTCACTATCTTAACCAAAGGAAAAGAAATGAAATAAACTTGAAACCCTGCAAAAACCATTAGTAGTTTGTGATATTTTGTCTTTGACCAGCCTAAGTGTTTTCCCTCAACTGTTTTTGACCAGCGAATTTTGTGCCTACAGGACATAAAACAAGGATTAATTCTCAAAATTTTAAATTTTGCAAAAACAGTCAGATGTGCCATAATATTCATTATATGCACTAAAATAGTAGTTTAGATGCGCTAAAACAGTATTTAAATGCGCTAAAATAATAGTTCTATGTGCTACAAAATTTAGTAAATGTGCTAAAATAAATGATAGGTGCACTACAGAAAACCCCCTGAATGTGGTGAGACTAATACTAGATGCGCCAGAATAGTCTTCGGATGTGTTGAAATATCCTTTGGATGTGCCAGAATAGTGATTGGATGCATTGATTTGGAGGTCATATGTGCTGTAAAAACTCTCGATCACGCCAAAACAAAACATGTCAAAAACTTGCTCTGCTTTGCAGGAACTACATCATGGTATCGACCTCTATAGTACTTAGCCTCTCGACCCACATGGGTAACCTCTCTCATGTAATCAAATATAGAGGTACCCTCGGCTAATCTCTGTAGTCTATCTGCCAATCCCTGTGCCTACTCGGTAGTCTGTGTAGCTACATCTCTCTCTGTTGTGAAAGAGGCTTTCTGTGCTTGTGCAACTATCAACTATGCTTGTATCTGTGAGAGAGCCTATGCATGAGCCTATTCCTATGTCTATATATGTGCCTATTTCTAGAATAGTAACCCCTAGGCCTGTACCAGCTAACCCTATAATGTCTGCACCTGAACCTATAGGCTAGAAATTTGGGTCTGCTGTTGCTAGGAGGGTACTCCAATATGCACATGCTACTCTGTTGCAACTACCAGTGATCACCTCTTATGAGGCACCATGAAGCCTCTAACCTCAAATGCCAAGCCACCTCCACCCTCATATCCTCCATCATCCCCATCATCATCACCATCTCCATCTCCATCTCCCTCCTCATCATCACTACTCTCCACATCCTCCTCCCCCTCCTCCTCATCTCCCTCATCTCTCCTCTATTAGTGCCTATGTGCAACTACCATCTCCTCCTCACCTAGTATCAACACTGGCTCATCTGGGACATAGATTTCTGGAAATGGATGTAAAATGAGGTATTGTGCATACTCCTCAGTAATAGGAGCCTCGATGATCTTAGGATAAATCTACCAAACAATGGCTGGTAGACCCTAGTACTCTTGCACTATAGCATCATAGGATAAGTAGGGTCCCCACTTGGTGGAATCTATTTCACATCGTGCATAATGTGCAACACCCTAGGGCATTCCCTATACTCTTCCATACTGTCTAAACACCCTCCTCAACAAAAATCTCTCAATAATGAAACATGTCCTACCAATCAGGTACATGGATTGGCATAAGTATGGCATCTTTGTATCATCCTCTGGCCAACAATCACAATCAAGATAGGTCCACCATGTAACTATCTCTACATCATCAAGAACTCTCCTCCAATGCTCTAGTTTTCCTTGTCTAGGCTGAGTAACTGGACCTGCATATGCATGAATGTATGGCCTCATGGAAAGTCATTGTCTAATTGCAATGGGATGAGTGATCGCTATATATTCCCATGTCCACACCTGAAGTAATGTAACTCCTGAAGACAAACTGGCCCCTCAAAGGTAAACCACCTGATAAAAATTGTGGTATAGATGGGAAAGAATGCGCATAACCCATGTATATCTAGTACCATGGATGATCATGCTCTCCAAAATATGACCCCACCTAACTGAAAGTCCCTTTGAATTGCAATCAAGACAAAGGAACCCTCTAATGAAACCAACAAATATCGAGGGCAAGGTAGCTAGGCATCAACCATCTCTCGCCATGGAATCTTGTATCCATAGATCCTATCATCCTGAAAAACTTGGCGCAATACATCGATCTCACCCTACTCAGTAGAATCATAAACTACCAGCTCCGCAACAACAGGTATCCATAAGATCCACCATACTTCTTCTAGAGTTAGTGTCATCTCACCAGTAGGAAAGTGGAAGGTATTGTGCTCACTATTCCATCTCTCTTCTAAGGCTGTCAATAGTCCCTGATTAATCCTAATCGGGGGCATATCTAGAAGAGAAGACAAACCACATCATGTGATAACTATTGTCTCAGGTTGCACTAGCTGTGGTATCAAATCAAATGTCCTAGGAAACCGCTCTCAAATCTGTAAGTTCGTCAAAGACTCCTATCATCACAAAATATCAAAAGTTAGTAATCTTTGTCAATTAATCAAACATTAATCATCTTATCAAATCTAATCAACTATGGTGAGACTTTGATCAAATCTTGTGAGCAACTATCATTGAACCTCACCTATCATGAGTTCAATCATCAATCCATCATTCAACCTCGCTTATCATGAGGTTTATCAATCATCAATCTATCATTGAACCTCGCCTATCATGAGGTCAATCATCAAACTATCATTGAACCTCACCTATCATGAGGTCAATCATCAATCTATCATTGAACCTCACCTATCATGAGGTTTATCAATCAATCTATCAATGAACCTCGCCTATCATGAGGTCAATCAATCAATTATCATTGATCATCACCTATCATGAGGGAAATTATCATCAATCAATTATTGAATCTCACCTATCATGAGATCAATAATCATCTAGCCTAACAAGATCATCAATCAACATCAACTCAAAGGTTGATGTAATAAAAAATCAACAAAATCAAGGAGTTAATTGACAAATTCTATCATTCTGACTTGTATGTGCCAAAAAAATTTTCTATGCATGATTAAAGATCAATGTGCTAGAAAAATTAATCCATGTGCCATAATAGTCTATCAATGCGCTGAATCAATGAATGCGCTACAAAAAACATTCTATGCACTAAACCCCTCTATTGACGCACTAAAACATTCAATAAAGCCCTAATCTATGTGCTATAACAAATATCCTATGCACTACATCAGTGTGTGCATGCGTTAAAATGAAAAAACCGAATTACAGTGTAAAAAAACATGCAAAAATTGAAATGTACAAATCGTGAGGAGGTTTATCGGGGTACATACCGGTGGTACTGGTGATCCATACACTTCTGGGAAATTGTGATGATGCATGCGCTCAAATCAGTGTGTGTGGTAAGGGATCACCATCTTGCCAAAATTGCTCAAAATCACTCTCACTCTCAAATTTCAAAATCACAAATGCACAATGAAGTTATAATCCACCTTTTTAGTTTTTTATAGAGTGATTAAGAGGGATTTTGGTGGGATTTATTTATTTTATTTTTCAAGGGGGCTAAATTCATCAATTTCACATCTGGCGGAGTAAACATCATTTTTCATGAGATAAATCAATTTTGCATCATTAAAATTGAAAAATCTTGATCAAATCATCAAAAAAATTATAAAAATTTGAAAAATTCTAAAAAAAACAAAAAAAAAACATCGATTTATCTCCTGAGGGGGGCATATATCCATCATCACCTAAAAATCAACGTCTGGGGCATACTGGAAAATTTTCGTTAGTACTAGTAGCAACAACAAAAATTTCTTTGAAGCAATGTGTAAACACATCACTTCAAAGAGGGGAAAAATATATACACCTAAAAATGGTCTAGATAATCTAATTAATTAAATATGATTTGATTTGATTGATTGACTCATTTAATTCATCTACTTATAAATAAATAGAAATATTTATTTATATAGTTCATTTCTAATTCTTCTATCTTTATCATATTATTTCATCTTAATTAAATAAACGAATTTAATACTTTGTTTTATTTAATTACCACATTTCTTCCATGCTTATTTAATAAACACATTTCTATAGTTTGTTTTATTAAATTAAATATCTTCTTTTGCTAATTTGAATAAATCCAAATATTCAAATAAAAGCATATTTCTATAGCTATTTCCTCTTTTCACTCATCATATGCACCAACAAAATTAGATATTTTATATCAAATTAATTCAACTCAGCCTTCACAGATAAATTTGGAGACAAATTATAGACAAATTGGAAATGAATTTGGTTGTCTTCTTCTATTGATTCTTCCTATCCTCTGGCAGAATGTTTTTGTGGAAAGGAACAAACATCCATATTCTTCTCAGGTTTCTTCATCCTTCACCATTGAATCTTTCAAATAAAATCCAAACCCTTACTTGCTACCACATCACAAATATGTTTTCGAGAATCTATAAATACAACTTATTTCCATAGGAAAAGGATCCCAACTTTGTGCAATCTTACTCTGCAGAAATAACATTAGAGCAATTAAGCATCTGAGCATTGAGAAAATAACATTTAGTAATTAACAATCATATAGCAATCATAAACATGGATTTTCATTTAGTTGCATCTTAGTTTATGGTAGTTTGTTTTATCATTTTCATGTCATTCTTAGCTATAGTATCATCACCATATCATTTAGCAATCATTAAATAGGATTATATTCCTACATTTTACAATATCTCATTCTCTAGATTGTCATTTTAACAGTCACAGTGCTTACACAATATGAGAGCCACAGTGATTTAATAAATCTTTAGAGATAGAGAGTAATAGGACACTTTTAAGAGATTTCTTGCTTTAATTAGATTAATTGTTGTTTAAATCTCTTGATATAATGTCTTATTAGGTGTGTTTGTTATTCATTTATGCATATTTTACTCACACAGATACAATCGCTTCCAATACAATACAAGTACATGAAATAAATTCACTCGAATTGAAACAAGTGCAGAAGTCCACATCATCATGAATAGTCACCATGAAAATGATCAACAAGGGGACCCAATGGAGTAAAATACACATTCCACCCGACCATGTGGAACCCTAAGGTCCACCCCCCGTGCTACGAGATAACACCTAGTCCCACAAGAACAACAACAAGGTGACCACAAACTGACAAAATAGGACTAACAAAGGACAACAAACACTGAAGAAAATAAACATCATATAAGGTCAAACACTGCTTCTAGAGGGCATCACACACCAAAAAAGAGAACAAGCATGAGAATACTATTCTACAGAGAAGGGAGTGTCATCACATGATCCTAACATGGGTTACCCTACTAGTCTAGCATTAGCCGCTGACCCCAATCTATGGTTACCCTACCAGTCTCTCACTAGCCTCCAGCCCCATAGGGTGACACATGCATAACTAATCTTCTTTTCATGAGTACAAGGAAGTTCATCTTGCCATCTAGGCCTTCTCAAACCATCCTTAGCCTAAACGAGCACTACAGGCATGGGCAAGGCATGCACTTATCTTGATTAATGTTTAACTACCCAACCCCCTAATTTATTTTAAGTTATCACTGAGTTAAGAAAATCCCACATGGGTTACCCAAGTGCCACTTTGTGTGCCGACCCCCATTGAGAACCATTCCCCCTACTAGTAGATAGGAGACCCAATAAAATTAACAGGGCAAGCCACAATGCACATAAAATGGAAACCACAAAAGTATGCATCCCGAGCAAGGCATGGACCATCTCGCTCTCAATATACAACATTAATAACAAATAAGAGGTGGATGGATAAGACCCTCATCCACATTTCACAATATTACTCACATTGAGAATCAAACACAATGATTTAACCATTAACAAAACTCCCAAGCCTCTGGAAGACTCCCAATCCCATTTAACACAAATATTCAACTTAAAAAATTTCAATAATACTCCAGTATCCAACAAAAAACTAGGATGCATCGTACATCTAAGAATTCCGCTAATAAAATTATAAAGTACATCAAATGAATATAAAAGGCATCATTACTCGTATTTGACAGAGAGGAATAAATCTAATTTTCTCATTAAAATAACTATCAATTATTTAAGTATAAAACACACAAACTACATTAGCATAGACTAATTTCCAAATTCATTCTCAATGAAGTCTTCAATCTTGAAAGGGCAGAAATATGTTTCTAATATTTAAATATATACATATATTATGGTTTTATTAAAAAATAAACTAGTCTTCATAATTAGTTGACTGTGTTAGATAATAAAATTGGGCAATGGAAGAAATCAACCTTCGATAATTAACAAAGATAATCTAATTTATTTAATTAAATTATTCCTAACAAGAATCATGAAATTCATATAAATATATTTTTAAGGTATTTGTAGTTGTAAATTTCTAATTATACTATGTATACCTACCCACTTCTTTACTAATGAAATAATTTTTCATTCTTACTATAGACTTGTATCATAAAGCTCCTTCGAAACAAGACATTAATCTCCTTTTTTTAAATGCAAGTCTCACTTCAGATAATATGTGTTGAACCCAATAGTTTTTGGGTGTCAATGATTAAATAGAGCATACTTTTATATACTAAGGAGGTTTACAAGTGAAGGCTTGAGTCAGCGAGCAAACTTTCTTAGATCGGATTCAAAGTAGATGGAGAGACTATATATAATATTCATTATATGAACGTATTACAATATGCACTAAGATTTTTCATTTAAATAATTGAGGGAGAGTATATTTTAAGGAAAACTTACCTCTATTATCTCTTCAACTACTACTAGGACAAGATATCTAGAATCTAAGGGGAGGGGGGTATCGACCTTTACTTAACCCTAGGTTGGATAGGATAAAATAAATGAGAATCATTCCTTTAAAACTTCACATACCCATATGCCAATGCTCTATGTTTCAAAAATATTACCACGGAGACAAGATAATTATATATTAATGATAAGTCAGTTTACAAGTCCACTATACTACATTTTAAATCTATAGACCTTCCTTCTTGTTCTTCACATTTCCACAAAGATTTGCTAAACACTATGTTTTTAGCATAATCATATTCTTCTTATCCTTTGTTTTGATATATCCCTCTTATGAATTCTCATTCATATTATAATCTTGCACAAACTTATCATAGTAAAGTGATTATGGCACCGCTGGCCACTGTTTCATGGCATCAGTCAAGGATAACCAGAAGCTGCAGGATTTCAATAGTTCAATTGAAGCTGGGAGATCATAAGAATTCTCTTATGAATTTTGAAAGGGTTTAGAAGGTCCACCCTGGGTACTACGAGAGCTTAAAAGCTAAAGGCCATATGTATGCTCGGTAAGTATGAGCATAAAAGTGTGTTGCAATTTCCCTCATAGGCTCAGGCAAGAATGAAACTGGGAGCTTGGGATACGAAATTCAGATTTGAAAGGCCAAACATCATATTCTCGAATTACCACAAAAAAATTAACTAGTCAAATTCCTACCATAGCCTATTTTCATAAAAATTAAGGCACAATACCAAAAATTGAATACAAGAGATGACAATTATAGTGAACTCCACTATTCCTTAAATAATGAATATAAATAACAAAGAATACTTCGAATTTCATTCATGAAGATATTCATTGGACAATAAATAGAGACAAAATGTCAAGATAGCTATCGAATGCTATAAATAAAAGCATCAATGTAAAATCAAAACCGGGCTCCACAATCCTCGGGTTGCCTATGCCACAAAGAGAGCTTTCAATGGTTGAATGATAGGCATGAATCCAAAGGAAATATATTTTTTTATCAGATGTAATAGTTACAATTTCTTGGGTTGACATGCATGCAATTAGAGGAAAATGATACAAGGCATGCAAACTAGTTGATAATATGCCTCTAAGTAAGGGGGTCTCCTGGCGAAAAATTGTCGCAAGATATGTACGAAATGGATTGTTGAAAATATTTTAGAAAATTTCATGCAAATGCAAACTGGAAATTATAAAATGACCCTTACTGCTATCGATTCCCATATATATAGGAACTCAAGGGTTTAAATGACTATCTAAATATGAAAAGATAGAGGAAATCAAGACAAATAAGATTTATAATTTCTCTGACAGATATGCTTGTAAAATGTGAATGCTTAAAATATGTGAAATTGTTCAAAAAATACCACAAAACAAAGCTTACCAAAACTATTGCTATTGATGAGGAGTGGGTAGCATAGCTCTTAGAAACATCTCCATAGTCTTCATTTCAGTATCATTTGAATCATCTACAAAATGACATTTGAGTTGAGAGCCCATCTTTTTCAACCATCAAATGCCATTTGGTCCCTCCTCAAACCGAACCATCGTTATTTTGCAGGTCGTTTGTTGGCTTGAAAGTTAAAAGGTAGAATAATTTTATGAGACAAGGAATAAAGTATAACTAGTGTGATGGCGTAGCAGACGATGATCACCACTAAGACAGAGTTAAGGGATGTTCATACTGAACAACACATAAGACAAAGTGTAAGCATCCATTTACTATTTTTTGACACAAAATGAAGGGTTTGTGGCTGATAAGAGCTATATGGTTAAAGGTCTATGGTCCTGTCCTGCCCTCCTGTCGAGTCATCCCAGGAAAAGATGGAGTCAGAAGTGACCATCTTCAAACACTAGCCAAACCCCCTGAAACCTCCACCTCCAATCATGTAGATTTTTATGGCATCGATTGCCCTCTCCACACATTCTTTTCATTCATTGTTGAAAGATTCCACCATTCTCCATGCTGATCATTCCAGGGCCTTCACATCTAAACTTGACAAAACCCCTTGCAGAATGGTTACCAAAACCGTTACTTCCTCTTTTAATATTCCACATTACTTATTTTCTTAACTTAGATCCACAATGTTAAGTTGGGTCAAATGAATGTGACATGCTATTTAGTGCCTTTACAATATAATTAATTGTATTTAATTAATGATAGCTTGATAACACATCTATTATATATATAATTATATATATATATTTATTTTATTCTATTATTAGCTTTTATTATATACATTTACATTTTTGTTTACCTATATATCAAATGTATGCCTTTAGTTTAATGGTTTATTTTAATGCATCAAATCATCAGAACCCCCAAATGCATAAAATCAAACAATCCAAATCAAATAACCCAAAAAAGATTTTATCAAACTTCACAAAAAGGCTGAATTGGGGAGAGCCACTACACAAACTTAGTTGACAACACAGAATATTACAATTTTTGAAGAATGTTAAACAAAGAGCAACAAGCCATAATAAAGGACTTACTAATAAAAAACAACATAAATTACTTGAACCATTGCATTTGTTTCTAAAAGGAGGTGTTAGAACAGGAAAAACATTCACAATCAAAGCTATATACCAAGGCCTACTACGTATATACAATAACTCTATTGATAGTGACCTAGATAAGATAAAGGGCTTGTTACTCGCATACACAGGTAAATCAACTTACAATATTGGAGGCACAACTTTGCACTTTGCACTATTCATACCATTTAACAAATCCACTACTATTCCATTGAGCTTAGACAAATTAGATATATTGACAAAAGAATATCAACAATTGTGTATTATCCTTATTGATGAAATCTCATTAGTTGGAGAAAGACTATTGCGTTGCATAGATAAAAGATCACGTGACATCATGCAAACACCTACTAAATATTTTGGTGTTTTAGACATTATTTTTTGTGGTGATTTCTATCAAGCAAAACCTATACATGATGGTCCAGTGTTTCAAACTATAAAATTAGACACCGAACTAGTTCCAAGCAATTTCTGGGAATTTAACATCAAATACTATACCTTACAAACAACTGTAGACATGTAAAATGTACTGATTGACATTGGACATCTGATCCTGACCACTAACATTGTTTCATCCTGAATCATCCTTCGGTCTAACTATTTAATCAAATACCTTTATTTGATTAAATTCATTAATATTCCTCTCTTAATTAAATAAATCAGTTATCTAATTAAGTCACATTTTATTGATAATTAAATTGACCGTTCTGATCTAATTATCCTATGTAATTAAATAATTAATTTTATTTGATTAAATCTCTTAATCTATTAAATTAAATAAATTAAAACCTTATTTAGTTTAATCTAACATCATCTCTTTTAATTAAATAAATCAAAATCCTTATTTAATTAATCCCTTATCACATTATTCTCATATTTGGTCTAAATAAATCCACAAATTTAAGTCAAATAGGTCACATCATTTAACCCCCTCATTAAATTAATTAACCTTGATTAATTTAGTCTCTTCTTATGTCCCATTCTCTAGCTTTTCCCACTTGCACATGAAAATAGATTTAATTCATTTATTAAATCTCCATTTTCCTCACAAGGCATCTTTTAAGGAATATTCCCCAAGTTTGAATTCAAAATCCAAATGGGATGAGTCCTTCCAACAAGGAATTTACTCTCTCTTACATGTCCTTTTCCTTGAGCCAAGTGGCATTCAATGTATTCTTCCTTCCCTCTTGCATGTCATTTCAACAATTTCAAAATTCAAATATATGCATTTATTGACACATTCTTCAAAACTTGCACATCCTCCATCCATTCACAAGTGGACAAGTGGCACTTTTCCATTGGCTAATTCTTAGTCCCACATTGCTCTATTTTGGACATCTCCTCAACTTAGCATTCTATAAATAAGAGGCTAATCTCCTCATTCTATCATCCACAATTTGAGTAAACTTACTATGCTCAAATCATTAGCAATTTTCATCCATTATCATTCAGTTCATATCTAGGTTATGCAGATTTTTCTATTGGAGCACTCATCAAGCATCAAAAAAGTGGATCATTTTTCATCACACATCAATCTTGCATCATAGGAGTTGGGAAAGGGCCAATTTTCACATCAAATTGGCACCAATTCCACTATGGGATCAAGAGTTTGCATTGTCTTCAATAGGATTTAGCTTGCTTTATTGTTCTTTCATATCATTCTTGCTTCATTTCCTATTTTAAACTATGCTAATGGATTTTATGGGGAATCCTTGTTCTTAGTTGCATATTACCTTCTAATGTATTTTTTCATTGTGTTTTGTAGGTATTAGGATTGGGGTTCGATATTTTGGCGCTAGAAGGAGGGCGATCTCACATTCTAATCACATTTTTTTGTCAAAATTCTACATTTTTGTTTTTCTACAGGAAAACTACACCGCTGGAAGCTTAGCGTCACTGTTCAGCACCATTGGTTCTCCAGCGTTGCTATATAGGACCACTGACAATTCAAACTATGACGCTTCAGTCCTGCTGCCCAAAAATTTTAATTCCAAACTACGCCGCTGAACCTGTTAAACTCGCGGGAATTTTTCAAAAAATCAAACTGCACCGCTAGACAAAAGTGTGATGCCTTCACGCTCACTCGCCCGACTGTAGAGTGACGCTGACTGGAAAGCAACACTATACAACACCGCTGGAGAAATTAAGCTGTGACACCTTCACGGATTGCACCATTGGAGGGGAGTATGAAGTGGAATTTTATTTGAAGTACGTACTTTTTGTCAAATTATGTTTCTTTTCTTTGTTTTCTATCTTTTTGATGTCTATTTTGTAGAATATAACTGATTTTTCTTGTAGGTTGGATCGATCAAAGACGAAGAGGAAGAGAAGCATGATGATGTCATTTCACAAAAACAAGTATTTTTAAACACTCTAGTGTAACTTGTTTAACACTATTGGAGGATTCATTACTCCTCTTAAGGAAAAAATTTTCATCTTTTTATGCTTAGGATCTACTAATTTCGTTTGGGATTTAAAAAGAAATTTTGAATTCTTGTTACAAAAAGGCTTAAAAAGGACATTAGGATTCAAATTTACTAAAGTTTTTTTTGGGATTAAAAATTGAACAAAGAAATTGTCACACTTACTTTGTTGCTTTTAAAACAAACTCACAATTTCTTTGAAAGGTTAAAATGAATATGTGCAACTTTGCTTTTGTGATTGCTTACTTAAACTAACATCATCAAAAAGGACGTATCCGCTTCTCTCGTTCTTAATAGCAACCTTGAGAATCAAAAGGCCTTTTTTGTGATCTTAGGTTAAGATAAAGTAATCACCTCCACACTTCATTTTGGGAACTAAAATTGAACAAATTTTGCGAGTGTGAGTTAGGTATATCGCATGTGTTCTCCCTTTGTTTCTAAACAAAGGTCGATCGAACTACAGGTGTGCTTTCTCGCTGTTGTTTACCTTTAGAGGGGCCTGCCTAAGAGACACATCTGAAAGGAGAACTCGAAGGTGACTCCAACTATTTTTTCATTTGGGCTGGTATATAAATGGATAAGACTAAACTTTCAAGTCCTCATGGTATGTAGGCCTTAGCTGTACAATGTCTTTCAGAATGGGGTACTACCGTAAAAAGTATAAGAGCCCCTAGTAGGATTGATTAAAGTCTTTAGTGGCTTGTTGGACACTCACAAGGTGCCATGTCCCCGATGACCCATCATTAAGAACCTTGTTTGTAGTAGCCAACCGGTCCATCCAACGAGTTTATCAAAGTGGTGCATTGGAACTTAGATTCCAAGAAGTTACTTGCCATACCCGATCTTGGTTAAAATATAGAAGTTAAGACTTTATTCTTAACATACCTTTATATTTTTTCCTTGGTTGCATGTAAAATCATCTCTTCTACTATGAAGGGCATGAGGCAATCCCACCAAGAAAAATGTACCAATTGAGCTAGGATGTTATATTGCTTATGAGTCAAAACGCTTTACTTGTTCGAAAACATTGGGAAACAAACACTTAACATCATCATTCAAATTTCAAACCCTTTAGGAGGAAAATACAATTGACCTAATTCATGTGTTATTGCTTGCCCTTGGGATTTGCAACCTTAGAGGTTTCTAAACACTTGAACTTACATCTCAATTTTCCTACTAAAGATAAACAATAGGTAACCCTTGCCTTGAATTCATCAAATTTCCACATAACATACTTTGTGGGATTCAAAGAAATTAAGACATTGGACATCTAGTTTGGAAAACCTAATTAAATAAGTGTTTGTGATAAAACAAATTCACTAAGAAAAGATAACAAAATTGACTCTCACATGTGTTGAAACCTCATGATTTCCAAGAAAGTCAAAATCCCAAAATGAAAATCCTTGAGTCAAAGTTCAAAATTTAGGATTCACACGCGAAAGATCATCAAGAAGTACAATAGGAAGTGCAATCAAAAGCAACATATAAAAATAAGCAAAAAGTTCACAAGGTTCTATAGACTCATCCCTTTGAACAATCCAAAAATGTATGCTCAATTTGAGCCACTTCTTAGTTATAGAGGTCCATAGAAGCATTGCATGCTCTTCAATACCGAGGTCTAGTAAACAAAGTGTCTTTTTAGGTACATCTTAGGATCAAAATCAAATATTTTTCATCCATCCTTCAACATCAAACCAAAAATCACCTCACCATCATCTTTCAAAAAATCTTGAAATTATCCTTCATGCTAGGCTTTTTTGCAAAAATCAAAATCATCAAATCCTTGAGACAAAATCCTTGAAATATTTATCAAATCATCTTTGGCTAGGTATGTGTAAATGCATCCTTTTGCATATGCTTAGTCAAAATTATCAAACCATTTTATTTAGCTAGGTATATGTAGATGCATCCTTCTTCATATGCTTGGTTAAATTATCATCTTGTTTGAATAGGTGTGGGTAGATGCATCCTTCTCCCTACGCATATTCAAATTATCATGCTTTGAGAAAATCTACCCCTTAGATAATCATCCAACATCTTAGGGTCTATTTGTTCAATCAAAACAAACCAAAAAAATCAAGTCAAGGTCAATCTAAGAAATCAAAATCTAAAATCCAAACATATCCAAAAGTCCTAAAATTCTAGCATTCCCCTCAATATTTTTTTCAAAAGATCAAAACATCATCCATCTCTTGCATCATCATCATATCACCTTGTGATCCTTGAAGATATCCTAAAAGTTTCTCTTTTGTGCCTAAAATTAGATCAATCCAAAGAATTAGAGATTCATCTCCCATATTCTTGAAAATTGATCCTTGTTTTATGGTTCAAACTAGATCTCAATACAAGAACATGGAAGCCGACAAAGAAACACCTGCTTCAAGTGACCTAAGCCAAACAAACACCGAAATGAATCCTGATGAATCAAACAATACTTTGACAAAATTTATCTCATCATCACAAAATCCACAAGAGGAAAATCAAGAAGCAGATCTTACCTTTGGGATGTCACATGAATAAATCATCGAAATGATCCACAATCCGGAGAACCATAATATCATCAATATCATGTGAGGCTTAACCCTTCACTATACATGCTCGAACTAGCAAAACAAGGGAAAAAATTACCTTCTAATTTCGATGTGAGCTCTATAGTGGACCATCTTTGGAGGTCACGCCTCTAATTTCATCCACACTCCCCATCTCATCTACACCCCCATCACAAAGCATCACTCAAAACATCCCACAAATCACAACACCTTTTGCTCCAACTCAACCCAATGTTAATAAGGGAAATGCATTTCTTAATGCCATTCAAACACCCCCCCTTGTTAATAATCAAGACTTGAATGTAAACACCATTTTGGAACAAAACATACCCCAAAATCCATTACATAAGTATTCCCCTCTCACTTTCCATAATCCTAATGATCGATCATCATCATCCTTCTGCGCAACACCCCAAACTTCTCTCCCCACAACTTCGCAAGGAGAAGGTGACATGTTCGAACTTGGGGGAATTTTCGACACCACATCATTTCCTCAAGAGATCACACCCCTCACATTTTCATCTCTTCCACCATTACCACCATTATCCACACCACTCCTTGGCTTGGGACTCCCACCTTTACCAAAAATCAATCAAAACATCACGCGAAACTCTCAAAACTTGTCATCGACATCGCAACAACAGATGACAACCACACAAGCAATCACCACCATCACATCATCAACCACCCCTCTAACATCTCAAAGCATGGTCTCTCAAGGACCAATCACATCGATTGCAACATCTATCAATCAAATCTCAACATCACCACTCACCACCACCACAAGCACCATTCTGAATCCACCACCACCTCCACCACCACCAAACTCCAATTTATCAAACCAATACAACATGGCATTGCAAGCCGCTCAGCAAGCTGCTTATCAAAAGGCATTCCTACAAGTGCAAAAACAAAAATCTGCACAACTAGCTGCTCAAAAAACTATGCAACTAGATACTCAACAAGTTGCTCAACTATCTGCTTAGCAAGTCGCTCAAGTTGCACAAGCTTCCCAAGCATCCCAAGTTGCATTACAAGCACAACAGGCTGCACAAGTCCAAGCATTCTTACAATGAAAACAACAAGCTACACAAGCTCAAGCACAAGCCCAAGCCCAAGCACAAGCTCAAGCTCAAGCTTAGGCACATGCCCAATATCAAGCACAACAAGCAAAGACACAAGCACAAAAACAAGCAGCACAACTACAAGCATATCAACAAGCAATAAAAAAATATCAAGAGTAGAAAGAAGCAACCCAATTGGCAGCCCAACAACAAGTGTTGTTGGAACAACAACAAGCACAACATCAAGCTCAACAACAAGCAATCCTAGCACATCAACAACAAGACCAACAACAAGCATTTTTTATACAACAAGTGCAAGCATACCTAGTTCGACAGAATGTGCAAATACCATCAAAAAACACACCAAACAACCCACCCATCCAACCAACAATTGAAACACCCCAGAACACCTTCATCCCACCCCCTGATCCACAAAACGATGTAACGACACAAATCAGGTTGCTCTCACAACAAGTGCTTGATCTTCAATCAGGGCGAACCACAAAAACACTAAGCAACTTGTGTCCCTATCCATTCGATAGGAGCCTTATGATGAAACCATTCCCAAAGGGATTTGAGATCCCCAAGTTTGACAAGTACCATGGGACGAGAAACCCCAAAGATCACATTAGGGAATTCCAGGTTCATTGCATGGAAGTCGCATATGACGATACTTATCTAATGTAGCTATTTCCTAGGAGTTTGGCTAGCCACGCTATGGAATGGTTCTCTCACCTACCTACAGGCATCAAAACATTCCAAGAAATTATAATGCATTCATCAAAAACTACGCATGCAACATCGCCATGGATGTTAGTCTAGAAGAACTCTCAGCTCTGAAACAAGGTAAGAATGAATCATTCGCTTTATTCCTACAATGATGGCGATCCAAGGCCAATCAGATTAAATGGGTCATGCACGAGGAACAACAAGTATGCACCATCATATCCAACCTTAATGGCCTCTTGGCATTCCATCTCAAGGTACAAGGGATCACCACGTATGACCAGTTGATCTCCAAGGCGCTCAGCATTGAACGATCCCTTATGACACAACCCGCAGGATCAAATTCATACCCCGAACAACAAAACAACTACCCACCCACCAATTACAATGACAAACCTCGCACATGGGAAAGAAACAAAAATGTTACCAATGATGGTTTTGTTGACACCAAGTGGTCATCAGTGCCCCTTGCCAAAATACACCCGTACCACAAATCCAAATCCAACACCAGAACAATCATCAAGTAACACAACAACCAAACAACAATCAAGTAATTAACAATGTCAATGATCAAAGGGGACCACCCCAACGGAACAAGAATTACCCCAAGTGAAAGTACACCGCTCTGGGGGAACCACTTGAAGTCATCATGAAGAAGCTAATAAACAAAAAACTCATCAAGGCTCCCACCTATGAGAATTACCAAGAACTAGATGTGAAACCTCCTTGGTATAATGAGAATCAACTCTGTGACTTCCATAAAATCAAAGGGCATACCACAAATAGTTGTATGAGGCTAAAAAACATAGTCCAAGATCTCATCGATCAAAGAATTATAAATGTGGAATAGCCAAAAGGAAACCAAAACCTTAAGATATACACAAATCTGATGCCTAACCATGGCAATAAAGGGAATAATAACACAGATAAGGGGAAAGAAACCTTCAAGAATGTAAATCATGTGTATGACCATGTCATTGCATCCCTGGATGACTACTGCGCTACCATCACCATCAAAGGAGCCCATGCTGATTATGGAGTCACCACAAGAGGCGACAAAGTTACCATCGTAGGATCATCCCAGCCAAATAGAATCCCTGCACCTAGATGTGTCCCCAATGGCTATAATGTCCTTGATCATCTGAAAAGAACGCCAACGCAAATCTCCATCATGGAGTTACTAAAAATCTCATCTTCCCATAAGAAAATCCTTGAGGAAGCATTGGCTTCATCCACTGTCCCTGCAGATCTTGATGCAGAACAATTCCAAGCTATGGTCAGAAATATCATTACACCAAATCTCCTAACATTCTCCAACCAAGATTTTCCTACTCATCCATCTCATAACCGTGCACTCCACTTAGAGGTCCTAGTGTAGAAAATTAAAGTCAAACGGGTCTTGGTGGATGGAGGTGCAGGCTTGAATATTTGTTCCTTGAAGCTCATTAAACAATTAAAAATCTCAGAGGATTCCATCGACAAAGGAAAGGGTATCACAATAAGAGAATATGATGATCAAGAAAGAGTGTCTCAGGGAATAATCAAAATCCCTATTCAAGTAGGACTAGCTATCATGGAAACCACTTGTCAGGTCCTAGACCTCTACTTTCCATATAACATCCTCCTAGGACGTCCATTGATTCATGCAATGCAAGCAATAGTGTCAACTTTCCATCAATGTGTCAAATTCACACATGAAGGACAAGAAGTCACCATCCATGGAGATCCTGAACCATTCTCCTACTGCAAAAACCTCAAGGAAAAGAACTATAAAGTACCACAAGTACCTAAAAAAGATGAGGGCCCATCTACACCATACATTGATCCCTCCACTCTCGCTTCCACTTCTACGACAAAGACACCCGCCATTCCCACCATCTCTGATATTAAGATCATCATCCAAGATAATAGTTGTGGAAACTACATGCTCCCTAAAAATTATTTTGTGGTAGGAGAGTTACCACAATCTCCTAGATCACGAGGACGTCCACAAGAAAATGAAGCCTCAACATCTCAAACGTCTCTTGAAGACTATCCCCAACTTTACAAGCTGGAGAGATCTTGGCCGAGAAGTTATCGAGGAAGATCCATCTCATCTCCTATACCAAGATGAGAGACCAACAACTGATTTACCAATGGATGAAAGAAGCAAGGGTTTGCAAATGATGCTCGCAATGGGCTATGACATAAATCAAAGACTTGGTAAAAATGACAATGGGATTATAATACCTATCATTCCAGAGACATGAATGGGAAGTCTTGGCCTCAGATGTACCCCTCCGATTATAACCATACGTGGTTGAGGTCCTCTAGTTAGAAAGGTCAAAAATCCTTCTCAATAATCTGCAACTAAACTTTGCTTACCCATATCTACAGGTTGAGTTATAGAAAACTTTAAATTTGACATAACCGACGTCTATAGTAGTAGTGACGACGAGGATCCCATAACCAACCTACCTATGCTTTTTGAGGATACCACTCTTTTCATGATTAGCACCTTATCCTTTGAATCAGACCATCAAAATCATGAAATCTGCCTAGTATACCCCCAACTCATCGACTATGACCAACGAGGAGCACCAATTCTTGATACATTCAAAACCGATGAGGCACTCTCAGAATTCATAAGACTACTGGGTAACATTCCATGTGGGGATCACAAAGCAGGGTTCATCATTGAGCTAGATACATAGGCCTATTATGGGGAAACGATTGAATCCCTCAGTCGCAAAAGTGAAAAATTAAGAATAATATCTAAGTCCTTGAGTGAAAACCACACTATGGCACTCTCCAACCAGAAAAAAGTAAAAAGAAAGGATGCATCCAACGGTGAAAACCTCTTTGAGGTGCCCAAGGATGGGGGATTCAATCTTCCTTTCAGAGCTCTTCATCAAGAAAAATCAGTAGTTCTAATAGAAAGGTGCAATCTGGTTAATCTAGGAGCAGAGGAAACCCCACACATCACATTCTATGCAAAATCATTACTATCAGAGGAACAAGAGATCTTAGCAGCCTTCTTGAGAGAGAGATAGATAAAATTTGCATGGAGCTATGCTGACATGCTTGAGCTTGGTCCAAAAATTGTAGTTCGTCACCTAGCGGTATACCCTAACGCAAAGCCTATTAAACAAAAGCTTAGGAAAATGCACCCTCAGATTTCCCTGCTAGTCAAAATGGAACTAAAGAAGCTATTGGATGCAGGATTCATTCAACCAATAGATTATCCAGAATGGGTGTCAAACTTGGTGCCTGTCTCAAAACTCGATGGCGGCATCAGAATCTGCACAGACTTCAGAGACTTGAACAAAGCATGTCTGAAGGACGATTTACCATTGCCCAATATTGACATGATCGTAGATATGATTGCGGGACATGAAATTATTTCCTTGATGGATGGTTTCTCAGGTTACAACCAGATAATGATTGCCAAAGAAGACCAACATAAAACAACCTTCACTTGCCCATGGGGGACTTATTGCTGGAATATGATGTCATTTGGCTTGAAGAATGCAGGAGCAACATACCAAAGAGCCATGACATTAATCTTCCATGACATGATCCATAAAATTTTTGAAGATTATGTCGATGACATACTAGCCAAATCCAAAAAGATGAAAGATCACATAGCAACCTTGAGCACTATTTTCGACAGGCTGGAGGAATACAAGGTTTGATTAAATCCAAAGAAGTGTGTCTTCGGTGCACAATCAGGAAAGTTGCTAGGGTACATAGTGTCAATGAGAGGTATCAAGGTAGATCCCACAAAGGTAAAAGAAATCCTTGAGATGGAGGCACCCAAAACATTGAAACAATTAAGAGGTATCCAAGGCATGCTTCAATCCATTTGAAGGTTCATAGCCCAGCTGGCAGATAAGCATAATCCATATTCTCACCTACTTCACAATGGAGTATCGTACAAATGGGATAACAAGTGTGAAGAAGCCTTCAATAAAATCAAATAATATCTACTTAATCACACCACCACTCCTAATGCCACCAATCCCAAGAAAACCATTAATTCTCTACATGTCAGCAACAACAACCCTTGGAGCTCTCCTAGCTCATCATGATGAAAATGGAATAGAAAGGGCCATCTATTACATCAGTAGAACAATGGTTGGGCATGAGTTGAACTATTCATTCATCGAGAAAGCATGCCTAGTAGTAGTGTTTGCATCACAAAAATTTAGAAATTACATGTTGGCACACAAAATAAAACTCATCGCCAAAATCAAACCTCTCAAGTATTTACTATCAAAAGAAATGCTCACTGGAAGAATGGCCAAATGGGTGATGATACTATTAGAATATGACATTGATTATGTGGAGCAGAAAGAAATCAAAGGCCAAGTCATTGTAGATCAGCTTGCAAAAACACCAATCTATTCAGAGAATCCTCTCATCTCAGAGTTTCTAGATGAATCCATCTTCAATCTCAACATAGCCGACCACTGGAAAATCTACTTTGATGGCTCATACACGCAACATGGATCAGGAGTCGGTGTCTTCTTTATCACCCCATAAGGGGACTGCATACCAAAGTCTTATAAATTGGCATTTCCCTGTACTAACAACATTGCAGAATACGAGGCTTTAACCATAGGTCTCAAAATAGCAGTGCAATGGCACATCATAGCCCTCAGAGTATATAGAGATTCTCAATTGATAATAAACCAAGTCAATGATGAGTACCAGACCAAGGATGATAAGCTCACTCCATAAAAGAAACTAGTGGAGACTCTTAAAGAATCCTTCATCGAAATCACATTTGAGCAGATTCCTAGAGCCAACAATAGAGCAACAGATGCCATGGCAATGATTGGATCCTTACTAGACATCCCTCACAATGTCCCAAAATATGAATTCCTAATAGAGCAACTTCTCATGCCCGCATTCGAGGTACCAGCATCAGAATTCATGTGCGAAATCGTTGGTCCCGGTGATCCTTGGTACCGCAAAATTTATACATACCTTCGAATAGGTGTCATACCTGCTAACTTACCCTCAACCCTAAAACAAACCTTTGACAAAAAGGCATCCCAATTCATCATCCTAGGAGATACCCTATATCGTAGGAGCATAGAAGGAACCTTAATGCACTATTTAAATGCTGAGGAGGCATTGACCGCTCTAACTGAAGTACATAACAGTATCTGTGGTTCACACTCGAGTGGAATGACGATAACCAAGAAACTACTGAGGATGGGGTATTATTGGCCCACAATGGAAAGAGAGGCACATGACTATGTCAAAAGGTGTTTACAATGTCAACAACATGGGGACCTCATCCATGCTCTAGCTCAAGGACTTCATCCCATCATCACACCTGTAAGGAAATCAAGG